>JANHFR010002767.1:10675-28153 GCA_032468015.1 Mimophis mahfalensis | reverse complement strand
GGGACAATGACAATAAAGATTCATTCTATCTATCTATCTATCTATCTATCTATCTATCTATCTATCTATCTATCTATGAATGAATGAATGAATTACAAATGAATGGAAAGGGAAATAGCATAATTAATTGAACTACCAGATATGATCTGTAAAAATCCAAAAAATCAATAGGTGGCAGCAAGAAGTTTTAAAAACTCTCTTACACCTGGATGTTTTAGTCCTAATTAATATTATGATTATAATGTTTTGTTTTTTCCTTTTCTTTAGAATTCAGCAATTGGATAATAGCAAGACTTTTGAGAATTGCTGCTAGTCCAAACTGCCACATTTTACATGAGAACATTAGTAATGTCATTTGTTCTTTACTCTGCCTCTTCAAAGTCAAGAACTGTGTTTTGTTTAACTTGATAACAAAAGAACTGCTGTATCTTCTTCAGGATCTGATTTCAATCCATGAAAAAAATATAGAAAGGATTTTGACGTGGCCTGTGATTATGAGCAGATTTTCTAGCAATTCCACTGTAAATCTGGGAAATTTAAGTTCTGTCCAACTACAGTTAAATGGAATGAATAATGTAGAATGCTTGGAAACAACTTCAATAAGGATTCTTACTCATATAGTTTCTTACATGTTTTTCAAACCACAAGATATTATCCTTTTTGGAATAGGGTGCTCCCTTTTGGACTATGGTAGTCCTAAAGTTAAAATTTTGAGTATGGTATTTTTAACAGAACTCCTAGAACTTGAAGGTCTTCCAGACGACCTAGCCAATAATTTCTTCTCATTTCTATTTGGAATGTTGCAATCCATTCCTGTAATGGATTCTACAGTGCTGGAATTATATGAAGAACCACTCTTAAAATTAGTGAGAACTTTATTTCCTTTTCAAATTAATTCCCATGAGACTTTTGAACCTATTTATCTAAACATACTACTGGAAAAACTTGATGCATTGTTTGAAGCTGACGTGCTTAGGTTTCTCCAGTCTATGAAGATAAAAGAAGTATTATGTCACATACTGCAGTATTTCTTGATGTATGTCCCTGCTGGATATGAATCTGCTGTTCCGGTTAGAAAGACCTATATTAACAACATTTGCAGATTTTTCATCTCAGCAATTGGATGCCAGGAAGAACAACAAGTAAGTTCTATTAAAAGGTTAACAAAGGTTTTCCACAAAATGCTGACAAACTAAGAGAGTATTATTTTGAGGCAATTATTAGATCTAGTATTAAGTAGAAGCTCATTTTCTCCTAAGGCTAATGCTATCAGGTTTTGTGGCAGTAGCTTCTGTTTTCTGTACTGACACAAGTAAGAATAACTTAAACATTTTAGTGATCTAAATTAATGAGTATACAGTGTAACCTCAGTGTAGGATTACTGATTTCATAGAGTTTATAATTGATTGGTATGTATTTAGCTTAAAAATTTAAAATGAATAAACCTGCTTGCATACATAATCCAGTAATTATAAGGAGCTGTTTGTTTGTTTGTTTGTTTGTTTAATTAATTAATTTACATACCGCCCTTCTCCTGCTGGACTCAGGGAGGTTTACAGGGCCGTTATATGATATTTTTTGTCTTTTTTATCCTTTTTAAATATCTATGAATTTTATGAAGATGTTATATAGTATAATTTCTTCTTTTTGATAAAGTACCTGCTGAGTCCACTCTATGTAGTGTTGAAGACTGTGACAGCAGAAATCATCCAGGAGCTGCAGTGTAGCTGTTATTCAGAGACTTCCGATACTGATGGGGGAAGTAGTAGTAGTAGTGATGATGTCCCACAAAAAAGGCTTCGTTTATGTCTATCCTTAAAACATCCTAAAAAGTTGTCAGCACTACCAAAGTAAGTAAATTCTTTGAAGAACCAATCTTATTTTCAGATTTATTTTAAATATGCTCCTTGTGTCCAGTTCCTTCCGAATCTTAATACTATTCTCTAAGATATTTGTCATGCCCACTAGAGTATCTGCAGATTTGATTAAGATAGTTTCTAATCTCTCATCCAAGTCTTTTATAAATAGTTGTACAAAGTTCTGATGTATACTTCTTGGTATCTCCCAGTTTGGTGTACCTTTGTTACATACAATTTTTCAGGCAACTGTATTTTCATCTAATAGTAACATAGTTAAGTTCACATTTTGCATCTTCTCTACTAGAATTTCAGGACACTATCAAATGCTTGTTGAAGTTAAGATATAACTACTGTATTCCAATGGTCAAGTAAATTCATCATTCTACCAAAAGGAAGATAAAATTGCTTTGGCATGAGCTGTTCTTGATAAACCGTTGGTTCATTCCAAGCACTGCATTTGTTTTTAAATACAAATGGGTTAATGGTTAATATTTCTGTAAAATTTATTTTGTATTAACTTTAAAAGAAATACATTTCATACTTTTAAAGTACCTTTGTCATTATATTTCAGTTTCTTATTCCAGAATTCTTGAAAAATAACTAATATTTTAAAGTTAGCCTGGATTATCTAAATCATATTCTAATACTGATAATAATTCCGGATTTTTGGACATCACTATGCAGCTGGATAAAACTGCTTAATTAAAAAAGGTTTTAATTGTATGTAAAATCCATACAAATAAATTTGTATGGATTTGTATGGTTTTATTTGTATGTAAAATCCATATTTCAGCTGCAGAAACACAGATGATTTGAGATTTGACCGGTAGTACTTCGATTTAAAATATTAGCATCTATACTTGTTCTTGGGAATCTAGCTTGTTGTGGTGGTAAAGGCATCAGGCAAAAAACCATGAAACATGAGTTGAGGCACAAAGCCAGCTAAATGACATTGGTTCAGTCACTCAGCCCCGGGAAGAATGCAGTGGTAAACCAGTTATGAAAACCTTGCCGAGAAAACTGCAGGGACTTGTTTGGTTGTTGCCAGGAGTCAAAAACGGACTCAAAGGAGGCAACAAAATAAAAATCCTTAACTGTCCCAACACATAAAAACAGGATTAACTGCTATTTTCAAATTTATTATCCTATAATACACATTTTTCATGTAAATACAGGTCTATTTTTTATCTCTGTCCCAACTTTTTCTTAATGTACCCTGCAGCTTTTACTGTAAGAAATACAATAGAACAATGGCTAAAAGCTCCTATAATGATTTCCAAGGAGTCACACAATAACTTTCTAATTCTGCCTGCAGTTTTTATTTTCATCACATGTATTCTATAAAGAAACAAAAAGCTATATATACTTAAAGGTAAACCTAAAAATCAGGACAACAAAACCCACCTTTCTTATATATACCATTCTTGTATGGCATTACATAAGGTTGTCTGTTATTTATATGTATATTTTGTTTCCTTAAACATGTTGCTTTCAAAATGAAAGATTTAAAACAGTCTTCATCTAGTTTCACTATTTCCAGATATTTTATTTCATTTTTAGTTTTATAGTGAACTTACCACAAATGCTTTAAAATGGTTTCTAAAATGTTGATTCATAGGCCCCATATCATGAACATGAAAATGAAGAGCAAGTTGTGGAATTTGATATGCCAGAAGGCAGACTCTCTGTTGTCGCATTTGGAACAAGACAACCTTCCAGTGGATGTTCTGCAAACTGTAGAAGGAATTGCTTTGATAGCTCAACTGACTGCAATGTGTACAGTCCATTCCATAGAAGATTTCAACAGGTAAAAGAATTAAAGTCAGTTTCTTATTTATTTGAGTTTTAAAAAAATATCTGAAGATATTTTTGAAATTGTTTTTGTAAATACCAACATGCTACTGCTTCAGTTAAACTTTAAAAAAATAGCATGGAGTTACAATGGCAACTGTTTTACCAACTAGGGGCTCTCTAGAAACTAGCCAACTGCTTACTGCTAGGCCAGCATTTCTTTTTACAAATGAGCATGATGTGGTAGTGGTCTTCCTTCTATGGTGTCAAAAAATGTATAACTTGATAGAGATAGTGTTTTTAAGACCTTGATGAACTGTAGATTTGATTGGGTTGTTTCCTGAGTCAAACAGTTTTTGATTTCCATTCCTGAAAATGAAAAAATTTAAATGTTTTAAATTAAACGCTTTCAGTGACCAGATTTTTTTCCTTAACAGTGTAGATTATCAAGTTGCTCATGTGTGTAATATATATAGTCACGAAAATGGTAATGCTTCAGAATCAAGAGAACACATCCAGTTAATATGGATTTCTTCAGAATTTATCATGAGAGCAATTGGAGTTTGTTGGAAGCTTCTGGATCCTGCTTCACTGGGAACTGACCTGGAGCCAGTGATTCAAAAAGTGGTGAAAATAATTGATGCCTTCCTTTATATGCAAGGTGAGATATCTTTTTTTAAATACCTTAAAAAGCAAAAATAGCCATATTGATGAAGAAATTAGGGCAGTTTACTGGAGCTGCTTTTCCAACATATTTGCATGGTATTGAATTTCCAAGAACATCCTGCAGCAAATTTAAAATGACTGAAAAAGGTAAAGGAGAAAGTGTAATGAAGTATTCAAGCCATGACTGTACCAAGTCTTGGATGGAATATTGGAAAGTACATATTAGGTTATACTAGAAGCATTGTGGCACGTTATAATGCCTGCCTATTAGGCCACAGAAAACGGGATTGGCAAATCACTTCCATATTGCCACACTGGTGCCAGAACCCCTACATTCATGTATTCAACTAATCACCAGAACTCAAACTTGACTTGAGGGAGGCTTTACCTTAATTCTCCCAATAGCTTGACTTATTGGAATATAGCATTAATTCAATACCTGATAAAATCCAGTTTACATATCCTCAGAATTTCAAATTTGACCATCATTTTTTAATAATATAAATCTTGTCACAAAAATAAAGTCTCCCCACAAAGTTAAAATGACCTGATGCGGTTTTCTTGTTAATGCATTTACCTCTTTTGTAAGTCATCTCAGTAAAAGTGTGTGTACTTCTCTTCTACCACCTAAAAGTTAAATTCCAGTTTAATGATGAGGTGTTTGACAACTTGTTTGGAATACTGTCTTTGCCATGGATTTCCAGCCATTTAGATGATTTTCCATCCATGATTCCTGGTCTTAATTTGGATCTTTTGGCCTTGAGTCAACAACTAGCAAGCCATTTTAGTAAGTAAACAATTCTTATCATATTTGAAATTTAGTTTATTTTTCATGTTTTAATTGCTCTGTCTGTTTCCTTAGTGTCTTAAGAGATTATTTTTGCAAACTGCTTTTACTTAATCTAAATATTTCTTAAATGTTTTGCCCTCAAAGCTCCTTCCTACTTTTATCATGATGGACTTCCAAAAGAGGTTTTGGCTATATGAATTATACTGATATTTGCTGTATTAAATATTAAAATCAATGTATTCATTGAATTGTTATTTATTGAATCATGTGAAAAATAACAATATCAAATCCATTGGCTAGGGACAAATACTTTTCTTTGGGGGAAAACCCCTGTATTTTGTAACAAATAAAAATATTAAAATATTTGAATTTTTTCCCACATCTGGCAAATACTTTTGACTTCTCAGACTCCTAAGAGGATATTGGGGGACCTGTAGGGGAACTTGGACTACATTTAATAAATTAGTCTAAACAGTCCTTTACCTATCACTTAGAAGTTATGAATGTTTTTAGTCAACCCTTTTAAATATAGGATTTCAGAGTCAGGATGCCACAAGGCCTGATCTTGGATCAACATCAGCTACATCTGGAAGATTGAAATGTAATCCAAAAGTTAATGCTATTCAATAAGATATATATTTAGAAATATTTATGAAAAAAAATTCTAGTTATGAATGCAGAATTAAAACATCAGAGATTTGCAGAAAGTACACTGGTATATGTTTTACTTGTCTATCTGTATAGTTTAAACTAATACCATATTCTTAAAATATTAGCTGTAATGCTTATAGATCTCTAATAGTATGTCGTGGTGGTCTTTAATTTTCAGTGATTCAGAGGACAGAGCATGTTTGCAAGAATCAACATTAAATTCATTGTTTTTCTTTATCTTTCCCTTTAGCACCAGAAATTCGTTCAAATTCTGTGTTTCTTCTTTCTCTGCTTCCAAAGAAATTGCATCTGAATTGGAGGAATACTGTGTATCAGCACGCACTTCAGAGTCCCCATGAAGCTGTCAGAACTAGTTGTATTAAAGGCTTTCCTATTTTGCTCCACAATTTAGGCATAGAAGTCTGCGCCATGTTGCCCACGTGTCTTTTGTATGTACTATTTGATATTTCCAAATAAACCTGTGGTGAAGAAGAATGTCTTGGTAAATACAATAAGATATGATGAAAGCAGTAGCAGAAGAATATCACAGGTTCCTTTTGAAGACATGCAGTTTTAATCTACTGTGAGGGCTAGGGAGGGGAACTGGACTCTAGGCCTCTTGCCTGTATTTCCTGTTCAGGGAAAATGATATTCCTATTTAGATTTATTATGGGATCTCTATAACGTTTTTGGAAAATAGTCTGAGAAATCATACTGGACAGATTAGCTTTGACTTCTGATAGCATAGCTGATTCTCTATTTTTGATGCTAATTTGTTTTGAGTTATGGGTAAAAACACCAAGTCACTTTCTATTCCCCAATACTTTCAGTAGTTTTGAGAAGAGAGATTTTCTCTCATCTTTTCTCATAAAGGCTAGAATCATGTAATACGGTAATTTTTTACTAAATTATTTGTCACCTCATTTATCTATTTTTTTTAAATTTCAGAAAGGGAATATAAAGAAAGGATTTTAAAAAATGAATCTTCCAAGGAATTTTCTAAGGGAAGGATTCTGCAGTCTTAAGAAATGAAAGAGCAAGGATTTGTTAAAATTTAAAATCCAGCATCTATGTGTAACAGGCATATGTTTACGAGAATGATATACATTGCTACATTTATTTATTTATTGAATTTATATCGCTGCCTGTTCGCCCATGGTGACTCAAGGCGGCTTACAGAATCTAAAACCACATTTAAAACAATAAAAACTAACAAAAAAACTAACGAATATATGCATTTGTATTGGCAGACAAACCTACCTATAGCCTGTAATTGCTGCCAGGAACCTTGTAATCTAACTAGGAAACTATAACTCTTGGTTTCTAAATAAGTAAAAATAAAGAAACCACCATTAGATTAAGATGTCTTACAGTGTTCAGAACCAGTGGTTCTCAACCTTTTCTTTACCACAGACCCTCTTTAAATACCTTTTGTGGCCACAGATCACTAAGACTTAAGTGAAGTCTTAGTGATCTGTGTCCACAAAAGGTATTTAAGATTTAAACCGTAACACTTCTTCAAGCCTTGACGGACCCTCTGATATTGCACTTCCCACCTTCCAGGGTTCCAAAGAACACAAGTTGAAAACCACTGTTCTAAACCAGTGCTTAATATATTTGAAGGGTATTAGTTTTCTAGTTTAGATCAGGAAACTATGGTGAGGAAAAAGGGAGCAAAAGCACTGCATAATATTTCTCCATATTCTGATTTAACAAGTTAGGTTTAATCATTTCAAAACTGACATTCAGTCACACAGAAAATTACAATTGAAAGTTGTTTTATTTTTATTCCAGAGATCACATACGGGATGAATCTTTAGTAGTTCAGAAGGCTTACGCTGGCATCATCGGAGATCTAGCTTGTTGTCTTTCTGGCAGCTTTAATTTAAGGCCACCCTCAGCTGAACTTTGTAACCAGTTGAAAATTAACAATATCCTCTGTAGCAGATTTATTGTTACTTCTCAAGGAGAAAAGCATACTGTGAAAGCTGATGTGTTTAAACCTTTTTTATATCTTATTGAAAACAATATACCTAGCCCAGTAAAGCTTGGTAAGTTACTTAAAACATACTTTTATGGTTCTTTCTTCTCCTAACTTAACATTACTTCATGCGTACTTCCTTCTTTAATAAGCAAGCATTTATAGAATGGGAGAGGTTCTATTTACTACTATAATCAGCCATGTTTGCTATAGAGAATTTCACTCCATCACCCCACCCAGTCTTTTGCATTCCTTACACAGTAATAACCATTCTGTGGGCATGGAACTTTCCTCAATGGGCTATGTCTGGGGTGTGGATGAGTTTACATATACCATTTTTTTCTATATTTACTTCTGGAAACCCTGGATTTTCCCCAGGCATCCTAATACTTGCACCCTTTTCCAGCATCTTTGTTAGTCAAACATCACTTCAGTGTGTCTGAGGTGTTGCTCAGTGATAGAGCCTATGCTTTGCTTTCAAGACGCCCCAACTTCAATCCCTAGAGTCTCTAAACACAAAAAGTAAAATGACCTGAAATCTGGGAGAAAGTGTAAAGGTCTCTCCCCCCGCCTCCCATTCCTTTTCCTGTAGGGGAGGATTTATTTTATAAAAATAAAAATTATGTAAACAAAATTGGTAACCGTTTTTGAATCTTAGATACTTCTTGTTATGTATATTGGAGTTCCCCAACCTTTTTGGCTTTGTGGACCAGCGGGATGGGGGGTAGAAGGGGGAATGGTTCTGCGTGCACGTTTGCCTGCCACTTCTTATTGCCTGCTGCTTCTTGGTTCTAAACAGCTCATGGCCCAGTAGTGGGCCATGGCTTGGGGTTTGGTGACCCCTCATTTATATAATTCTAAGAAGTCCTGTATACAGTTTCATTTTTCCTTCCTCTCCTCCCCCGCCCCTTTTTAACAGCAGGGCTGAATTGCTTAAATCAGTTTAAATCACAATGTTAAATTAGCCCTATTTTTCACTGCTTCCCCATGTTTACAGGAAAATCTTCAGCCTGAGTTTTAGCCAATGTTTGACCACCCAAGAATTTTGACTGATTTTGTGGCTGACTGGCTTGTTTTGATCTTTCAGCCAAGTACTTGTTGCCTTTTTTTAAGGAGAGACAGTGTGGTTCAGTAATTAAACTATTAGAATAGGGAGACCCAGGTTTTAGTCTTTTCTTAGGTACATAAGCCAAAGGAATAATCTTGGGCCAGGCACTCCCTCTCAGTTCTAATCAGTACAGTTGGCTGATAAATAAAACCCTTGTTGCATCATACATTGATTACTCCACTGTAAGAACTAAGTGAGGGCAGTACAAAACAAGTGAACATGCAATCATGTGGGACAAATGCTAAGAAAAGCAACTGTTTGCTGCCTTCATACGCTGCTGAAAAGACTTCAGCATTTCTAAGTTCCTTAGTCTTTGTTACCAATTTGCTGCTGCTTAGCATTTAGCCTTTGGCTGCTTGCACACCAGATTCTACGCCCACTTTTTCCGTATCACCAGTTGCACACTACACCGGCTCTTTTCCTCCTGTTTCACATGCAGCCTTCTCTCAAATTCACAAATGCAAAGCTCCCTTCTTAACCCAGACCACCACACTCAGGTGCAGAGGAACCTCTTTTTATGGTTGGAATAAAGATGTGTTAATATCTTAGTGAAGGGAAGAAAAGAAAACTGAGGGAAGTGTTACACTGACTCCTGGGAGACTGATTTTCCACAGTATGGCAAAAGTGTATCATGTATGTTACCTGCAAGAACTTCCCATTTATTTTTCTGTATCAATAGGTTAATAGAAATAGTTATTCACAAAATGTGATGTATGGCAGGTTTCTGATTTGAAAAATCAGCCTTTGCCAATTGAGATCTCTACAGTAATACTGAGGTCTCCAAAATGAATGTTTGGCAGTACAGGAGACGTGGCCTCCTTTGAATATAATCAATGTTGCTGCTCTAGGAAAAACAAAAAGTTGCCTTCCATGAGTGAGTGAATCAAATCCCCCCCCCCCCCCGAACAATCTGTGGTGCTGCTCTTCATGTAAAAGATTTAGTCACAGAAATTGAAAAGGGCAGTATATCTTTGCATCCAAATATAACACAGGGAGAAGTAGCGGAACCTGATGCTGCATGTTTACTCTGGGAATTTCTGGGCAAAAATAAATGAGATGGTACAATATGGTCAGTTTAATATTTACTGCTATGTATTAATTATCTGGGTTTGGAGAACCTCAAGAAATAAACTGTAGGTTAACCTGATAAACAGAAATTAATTTTATCTAATCCTTTATGAGTAATATTTTGTTTAAAAATGATATTGAAAAATGGAATGTGTTTCTGTTTCTCTTTTATATCCTATTTTAGATTTAATAAAGAACATTCCTTTACTGTGCAAACATTTGGACTTCAGAAATGATGCACTGAATGTAAAAACTGTTGTTGGAGCTTTCTTAAAGCTGTTGGAAGATCCAGATAAAGATGTAAGAGTGGCTTTTAGCAGGCACATCAAATATATATTAAATGCTTCTCAGGAAGATTTCATCAAAGAGGTGAATTTATTGTGTATTTAGAGATAGCAAAGCATTAAGTTGTATTTCAGCAATGACTATAATACTTTTTTATTTTCCACTTCAGATGTTTGTTTCCAGAATGAAAGAGGCTTATACAAATGCAAAAATGTCAAGGAATAATGAGCTGAAAGATACACTGATTCTCACTACAGGAGATATTGGAAGGTGATGCTTCTTAATAGATTTCTTTTGCTGCATTTATAAATATTTCACCTGAAGAAGACCTTACATGGAAAATGGTTAATTATTGATAGTATTTACTGAATAAAAGCAATCTCACTTTAGTTGCTGAGGAAATGAAATGTTTAGCTGTTATATTTGTTTATGGATAAGTTAGTATGTTTTGTTTTCCCATGTATTATCTTGTATGTTAACATTACATTTCCTTCAAGTTGATTAGTATTATCCTCTATTAGGTCAGCAACAGGAGATTTGGTACGCTTTGCACTGTTGCACCTACTGCATTGTTTATTATCCAAGTCAGCATCTGTGGCAGGATCAGCATATACAGAAATCAGAATGCTGGCTTCTGCCAAGTCTGTAAAACTGCAGGCTTTTTTCAGTCAGTACAAGAAACCCATCTGTCAGGTGAGAATCGCCAACATTTGTGCAAGCATGAGTAGGGCCAAGCATGGCTGGTGCGGGGGTGGGTGGGGCAGAATGATGGGAGTCACTTGCAACCTTTCCTGCCAGCTTCCCTTTTGATTTTGTTGATTGGCAGTTGGCAGAGAAGCTTGCAAATGGTGATCATGGGATGCTACATTATAAGTGAACAATATCCATTACTTATTTTCCCACATTTACTCATATTTATCAGTGGATATTGGACAAGAGGCAATTGGGCTTTCTCTTGACCCACTCGCTGATACAGGCAGGACTCAATTTACAATTGCAATTGGGACTGCAATTTTCATTGCAAGTCATTGAGGTTGTACATCAAGTCAGGTCCCATTTTGTAACAAATTGTTATGGCAGTCGTTAAACAAATTGTGGTTGTTTAGCAAACCATGTGATTAAGCAAATTCAGCTTTCCTATGGATCTTATTTTCGTGTTATGATCATAGGAAGCTACAACTGGTTGTAAATGTGAGCTTGTTGCCAAGCGCCCAAATTGTGATCATGTGACTCACAGGTGGTGCAACATTTGTAAGCACAAATATAGATCATAATTCACTTTTTCCAAGGCTGTGTAGCTTTGAACTGTATTTGAGCAAATGGTCATAAGGCAAGCACTACCTGTATTAAACTTAATAGCTAGGAGCATTAAAATGGCAAATGTGGCTCTGTAAGCAAGTGTGGTGCATTGCTGTAAAAGCATCCTCACTTTCCCATTCTTTTGTGTGTTTTGAGCTAATGATAACTGTCTAAACATTAAGGGATTTTTATGATTGATAAAATTATTCTTACTCTCACCCAAAACAATAAACAATATTAAATTCAAGTACATTAAACACTTTGTGTACTTATACCATCAGTGTGAGGCTTGGGGATGGGACTATTAAACGCATACTGTTTTGGTTGAGAAAGAATTTGATGCCTGAACTATAGCCCTGCAAAAGCTAAGAAATGGTTCTGGTGGTGGAATGATTTGTTGATATATTAATCCTGATTTACATTGCTAGTTTTCAACTGTCTGAAATAAGAATAAATGTATTTCTCATTGTTTAGTTTTTAGCAGAATCTCTACACTCCACTCAAATGGCCCTGCTTACAAACACTCCCCAGCAAAGCAGTGAAATGCACAAGCAAGAGATTGTTCATCAAAGAGACATGGTTCTGGATATGTTATCTGAAATTGCGAATGTTTTTGATTTTCCAGACCTTAATCGTTTTCTTAGTGTAAGTGGCAATTTAAGATTTACTAGATTTCGATATTGGTTCATTTTAGGGGGGGAAATTAAGCAAGGTGAAATTCCTGAATTGCGGCTTTTGTATTCTCTTCTGTTAGCCATTCTCATTCAGGTTGAGTTTTCCTGTGGCCTTCTCCCTGGACCTCTTCCCAGATTTATGGAGGGATTTTTTTGCTTGAAAGTACATATGTTTTATGAAGGATTCTTTCAGTTGTATGGAGAGTAAATTTTCACCTGCTTTAATCTCATTTTGATTCATTACTTAAAGCTCTCTCTTCAGTGTCTTGACTCACTTCTGGGATTTAAGACAGGATAAAAATACTAAAGGAAATAATAAGAAAGCAGGTAGTCAGGGACATACTTAGTTCATCTCATTTATATTTAGCATTTTTATTTCATAAACACATATAAGCATGTTTTTTTCTTCTTCTACAACAGTCTTCTGAGGTAGATTGACAGTCAGCCCAAAGAAATCTAATGAACTTCTGTGGCTCAAGATAGACTATAACTTCAGTCTCCTTGCCCTTGTTGCACTGTATTAATTATAACACCACATCTGTTTCTTTTTGTGGATTGGATGGGACGGGATGGAATGGAACAAAACAGAATAGAATCTTTATTGATTAATCATTTGAGTATATCAAATATATAAAACTAATACAAATATACAAATAGATACAAAGAAAATTGGACATGTTCATATTAAGTTTCTTTTTATGTAAGTAATAAGCATCCATGTGTTTTATACGAGGTGTGTAAATTAAGTAATGAGACTGGCAATGTAGCATTTGATCTGGCAACAATTGGGAGGCGGGACTTGGAGGGGCAGCAGGTGAACATGTGATACGCCTTCACTATGAGTTTGAACTCACTAGAGTCATTTGGTTGTCCGTAGCTATTTTTTTCATGAAACAGTTTTTTCCAGTGCATTCTAACAATGACATCATTTCGAGCAATGGTGTGCTATCAGGTTTTGCTTCAGACTTGGGCACAGTGCAACGGAAACTTTTGCAAAACTTCAGCAGGCCTACAGAGACAGTGTTTTGTCAAGAGCCCAGGTTTTTGTCAAGGGCCCAAGGCATTTTCAGAAGAAAGAGAGTCGATGGAAGATGAACCACACAGTGGAAGGCCTTCATCTTCAAGGACCGATGAAAATGTCTACAGAATCCAGGATCTTGTACGTTCAGATCATCAGTTGACAGACAGAATAATTGGGGAAGAGTTAAATTTTAGAATGCACTAGAAAAAACTTTCACAAAAAAAATCTCTATGGACAACCAAATGACTCTAGTGAGTTCAAACTCGTACTGAAGGTGTATTACATGTTCACCTGCTGCCCCTCCAAGTCCCGCCTCCCAAGTGTTGCCAGATCAAACGCTATGTTGCCAGCCTGATTACTTAATTTACACACCTCGTAGTTTGTCATGGTAAATATAGAAAGCTGCTCTTTTCTCATTAAGTGAACCAGCAATATCCTTAATCATAAATATCCCAGTGGAGCATAGCAAATGAAAAATGTTGGGTTAGAATCACGTAGTCTAATTAGAAATGATTATGGATTTTAAAATACTAAGTATTCAGAAATTTCTCCGCTGCTGATAGTTAGAGTGACCTGATAAATAATTAGAGTGACATTTTCACTTGCTTTCCTCAAATTGGGGAGCCAGTTTGATGTAGTGATTAAGGATAGAAACCAGGAGAGTGAGTTTCCAAACCCATTTTAGGCCCAAAACCAATTGTGTAACTTTAGGTCACTCACTATCAGCTCTAGGAAGAAGCAGCGACAAAGTACATCTGGAAGTCTTGGCAACAAAACTTCAGGGACTTGTTGCCAAGAATCAAGACAGATTTGAAGGCATGTACACACAAAATTCAGCGCTCAGTATTGTGACTTTCATTGGTCATGTTGGCTAGCGATGGTTTTTGCACTCTGCAACTTGCATAGAGTACTCGTTGGGTTAGATTTTAGAATGATTTAGCATTGTCATTTTGAATTAGAAGGAGTGAAACTACAAATGTACATTTACTTACATGAAGGTGTAACATTCCAAAACAACCATCTTTTTATTTTCCAGCGGATTCTCCAAGTGCTTTTGCCTGATCTTGCTGCCAAGGCTAGTCCTGCAGCCTCTGTTCTTATCCGAATGATAGCAGAACAACTAAATGTAAACCGAAGAGAGATTCTCATTAACAATTTCAAGTACATCTTTTCTCATTTAGTTTGCTTCTGTAGTAAGGATGAGCTGGAGCGAGCACTTCATTATCTTAAGGTAAAGTTAAATTTTATAGGAGAAAGTTCAGAATGGTAAGAGTGATCATGTTTTGGAATGTATAGAAAATTGAATAAATGTCATGGAGCCTCACTGCAATCACAGCAAACCTCTTGGGTGCTTTTAAGTTATTCTAAGATCCTCTTTGGCAAAAGAAGAAGGGGAGGACAGAGAATGAGGTGGCTGGATGGAGTCACTGAAGCAGTCAGTGTGAGTCTAAATGGACTCCGGGGGATGGTGGAGGACAGGAGAGCCTGGAGGAACATTGTTCATGAGGTTGCGATGGGTCGGACATGACTTCGCAACTAACAACAACAACAAAGATCCTCTTTGAAATAAACTTTATCTTCAAGGGAAGAACCAAGCCTTAATCATAGGGCTCTGCTTCTTTTGGTTGCAGAACAAAAACTAATTTACAGACCAGGTTCTTCCATTGAAGGATATTATAAACATTTATTCCCCCCCCCCCTTTGGTTTTCATTTAGCAAATTAGTAGCTCATCTGTATTTGCAGTAATGGGAATTGCTGTACTGTAATATTTTTATGTTGCGCACATACTTGTATAATTTTCAAGCCAATACATTTTTTTCCATGGTGTTTTATAGAATGAAACAGAAATAGAACTGGGAAGTTTGCTGAGACAGGATTTTCAGGGATTGCATAATGAATTATTGCTCCGGTTAGGGGAACACTATCAGCAGGTCTTCAATGGATTATCAATTCTAGCTTCATTTGCTTTGAATGATGACCCATATCAAGGACCAAAGGACATCACATCTCCTGAGCAAATGGTAAGTAGCAGTAACAATTTGTAGTTTCTTCTGCACTTTCAAGAAAGGAATAGCTCTTGAACCTTTGCAGGAGGAGAGCCATGTTAATCTATGATGTCCAACGAAGTCTGGTAGCAGTCTTTCTGACTAACAGATATTGATATATTTATATATGTTATAAACATTTGCAACTCAGTTTAACTATTTATATCTTATTACTATGATGCATTGCTTTTGTTCAATGCTTTAGTAGAGGTGTCTTTCAAACCCCATGGTCTTTTTTGTGTAAAACAGAAAAAAATGACATGATCTGTAGGTTTTATGATTAGATCAGGTAGACTATAGAAAGAAGAGTCATAACTTTAGAGAAAAGAGGTAAATCTGCTTATAACTGATCTAAAGACAATCAGAAGCCACTTCTTTTACTTTTGTATTTTTCTTATGTCTTTTTTTTACACGTTAGATTTCTCTTTTATTTCTTCCTTTCTGTTTTTTCCCCTTCTTCACTTAACAATTTAGTTTGTATTAATTTATACTCTTGTTTTTAAATGTTAAAGTTTTAAAGTTAAATTTTAAGTTTAAAAAAGGAGAGGCGACTTTCATGAATTAAAGTTGTGAGTGCTGTGGTGGTCATGTCTGTGGCAGTGTGTTGCATGACTATTCAGATAGGAAGTAGAAATCATTATGAGACACAATTGGGACCAGCAACTCAATTTTTAAACGCAGTAGTTGCTACATGAAACTGAACGCTGCTTATCATCTTACTTCAGCTTTCCTTTGCTTTATAGACCTGTAAGGGTTGTAAATGTGAGGATTGATTGTAAAGTTACTTTTCATGACTGTTGTAACTATAAATGGACACTAAATGAGGCAGTTGCTAAACAAGGATTACCTGCAATTTGTTCTGAATGTGGCCTGATTATTTTTTTACAAGGATTACATCCTTGATAAACCTAGACCAGCACTTTTAGAAGTTCTGTTGGAATTGTACATTCAGCTCACCCATTTAAACCCTTGGACCAGAGAGATAAATTAGCTTATCCTCAGGTATTTTTACCTGATTTCCGTGCTTCTTCTTAGAGGGAGTATTTTTACACAGCATATATCCTGGCAGTATTTTTCAGTTAAATAGTGTCTCCTGGTGGCCAGTGTACCTGAATGTACCTTAAAAGTACCATTCAAGATATACATTGTAAATCATGAGAATTGATATTACAGTGGAACCTTGGCTTGTGAATGCCTCGGTTCACAAACAATTCGGGTTCCGACCTGAAAATCAAGCTGAGTTTTAGATCGGTTTCCGATCCAAAACTTGGCTTGTGAACAAAAAAGTTTTGCTTCAGCCTGCGAACACTTTGGCCCATGACCACAATCCCAGAACGGATTGCGGTCACGAGCCAAGGTTCCACTGTAATTTTTTTATCCTTCATCATCAGTCAGGATGAGACTGAAAGGAAATGGGAATATTTTACTTCATTTTGTAGTTCAGACGAAATGTAACTTATACATAAAGGCTAACTATGTTACCAGTTATTATTAGTACTGTATCTTTAAATATTTTAATATCCCGGAATATATTTTATTTCTATTTAGGCTGATTATTTACAACCAAAATTACTAGGCATTTTGGCCTTTTTCAACATGCAATTGTTGAGCTCTAGTATTGGAATTGAAGATAAGAAAATGGTAAGTAAATCCTTTGTTGAAAACAAAATAGATATGAATATTTTTTTTCTTAGTTAGCAATGAAATCCTTGTGAGGGAATACTTGAAGGTGGTATTTCATTTGCTTTTAGTAATATAAAAAACTTGCTTGTGTGTATATTCATAATTTCTGATTATTTTTATAAAAGGGAGTCCTAAGTAACTGACAGACATGAACCGAGCCCCTAGTACATACAAAGAATATATAATCTTTGTAAAAATTAAAGTCTGGTTAAAATAGTTAAAAAACTACTTTGTGTAAAAGACCAGCTTGAATTTATAGGGAGAAGCTGGAGGTATTTTTTTTTAAACTCCCTCATGGATCATGGTATTGAGGGCAGGGGGAAGCAGTGTTATGTTTTTCATATCTAGTCCTGACATCCCAATCCTGTTCTGCTTAAAGGACTATTAGCTTGTAATTTTTAAAATTTAATTAATTCAATTTCTATAGTTACCCAAGGGGATGCAGTGGCTCAGTGGCTAAGACGCTGAGCTTGTCGATCTGGTTCGAATCCTGAGTGCTGCATAACGGAGTGAGCTCCCGTTACTTGTCCCAGCTTCTGCCAACCTAGCAGTTCGA
>JANHFR010002766.1:144318-158787 GCA_032468015.1 Mimophis mahfalensis | reverse complement strand
AGGAAGGAAGGAAGGAAGGAAGGAAGGAAGGAAGGAAGGAAGGAAGGAAAGAAAGAAAGAAAGAAAGAAAGAAAGAAGGAAAGAAAGAAAGAAAGAAAGAAAGAAAGAAAGAAATGACAATTCTTTAGCAGGAAGGTGGTTCTTATGAAAGAATTAAAATCCAAAAGTCTGTGAAGAAAGTAGGCACATCTAGGAATGAGTTCTGTATTCTTTCACACTTTAGTTCTATAAGCTGATACTCTGTTCAGGGGTGACACGCACTGCCACTATAAATTGATCTGAAATGCCAACCATTTATGTGTCCCAAGAATCATACAACAGCAGTTAAAATGAGTCTATGTACTTGAACCCAGAAATATGGATTTCCGGAAATTATTTCCCATTGAAAAGCAAAAGAAGGAGCACTCATTCTTCCTTGGTTTATTGTATTTTTTTGTTTTCCTCAGGAAAGGCCTTCGGAGTGTACAGCATTTAATCAAAGCATTTAATCAAAGTAACAGAGAGTGAGAGAAAAGAAAAATCAATAATTACCCTAGAGATTCATTTACACAGCTCAAATCTCTGGCTTCTCCCTAGGCCTACAATTTTAGAAATGTACTGTACTGGAATTAATGAAACATATTTCTTACACATAAAAATACAACTTCCTACTTACATCGATGTTTAGGACGAGGTGGAGAATGTACTTCCGCAATTACAGTTTGGGCATCTTTTAGAGGTTCTTTATGACCCCAGTCTTCCTCCCACTGCTTTTTGAACTTCTCTTCCTCGGCCTTTATCCTGGAAAAGAGGAAAATATTGCTCCTTTAGAGAGCGTAGGGTGAAAGGACATGACAGAGCCACCTTAGTCTAGACTTAGACTAAATATAGTCTAGACTTAGATATTAATCAGTCTCAGGACAAGAAACCAAACGGAAGCATTCCTTTTTTTATTTTAAACTACCAGGAGACTTGGGAAGTTGGTAATAAAAAACATTAACAACTCCATATATATAAAGCAACTATTCTGAGCTTTATGACAGAAGAAAGTTGTGCTATAAACATACCGAGCAAGGCTGACTTTATTTACTTTGCTATTTCTCACTTATAGCTAACAAAAATGTCAAAAGCATATCAAAATAAATTGCATAACACAGCCAGAATTAATCATCCCCAATCCTTCTGATTTCAGAATAGGCTATTTAAGTAGGTACATAACTTTTCACAAGCTTTAACTGTAGCTAAGTCTATGATAGAAAATATCGACCTGACTTAGTTGCTTGGCCTTTGGCTAGTTTTTGGTCAGAAGAAGAAAGTGAATTTGCAATTCTTTTTTAGGGTTTATATATTTCTATACTGCTTCCCATACAAATGCATCCCAAAGAAATTTATCAATACAGAAGAGTATTTGTAGTTTATGGCTGAAATGAGGTTCTCTGGTGCTCTCTGAGTGTAGTTCTTGCAGACATTTCATTATCCAAAGTAGATAACATCATCAGTGCTAGTCATAATCACTAGCTCTAATGATGTAACCTAATGTCTGCAAGAAAACAACTAAGTTCAGAGAGTACCAAAGACCTCTCAAAACAATGCATATAAATGTATAAAATAAAATAATGAAAACAAAATTTAAACAATGTAAAAATATATTGAGTAAATTAAAGGAAAAATTAAAAAATGAGGAGCTATTCTAAAGCAGTGACTTCTCAGCAAATGTTTTTGCAGAATTTATCTTAAAGTATTACATACTTCCCCTGCAAAACTTTCTCACTCTCATTTGTCAATACTGCAGGTATAATGAATTCAACAATCTCAAGCGAGAAGCAGCATAGAAATATATTCTAGGCAATCCAGTATTTATTAATGCACTAGCCGATGACCCGGCTTCATCCAGGAACTTATTTATTGGCATGCTCGCAAGAAGTAGCTCTATGGGCCTGTAGCTCTATGTGCCTGACGTTGGTCTCTCATGCAGCATCACAAGTCAGAGGGAGCCGTCACTACTATTTTTAAGGCACAGAGACGCCCCGATGGGTGTTAGGAGTGTCTTACCCCCACAGTGTTTGTTCCCAGAGGGTAAGTCATTTGTGTAGCAAGTTTGGTTGGAATTGGTCGAGCCATTCCAGAGCTATGCTGGAACACACACACACACACACACACACACACACACACACACAATTTTATATAGAGATAATTAATAATAATTAAATGAAAATGGCATTTGTTAAAATAAAATTAAAATTGACCAGCAGAGAAAGAATACATATTTTGGGCAATTTACCATACTGATCCTAGTGGGTACTAAGAATACTAAGAACAGTCCCTCACTTCCATTTCAGAACCAATCTTGGTAATTTTTATTCCCACAGATTTTCAGAAGAGGCTCTCTGCATTGCAGAGAATCAGACTGCAGTGAAAATCACAGTCCTGCCATTTGAGATGAAGAACGATCCCATATGTCCCTCTATAGAACAGTTTAGGATCTGTGGAAGTGGCCAAAGGTAGATATTTCCTAAACATACTTCCTTAATCTGCCAAGATCCCAGTGTGGATCCTGCTTCTGAGACTAATTTATGAAAAGAGAAAAATGTGTGTGGTTGACAATTTCTTCCTCAAAGCTAATCATTACTGTGAAACTTTTGGCACAGTAATGCCACAATTCTGCAGGGGGCATTTTCAGATGGATTAGTGTCAAACAAAGAAAACTTCAGCCTTCTCTTATCTCCTTGTCCCTAAACCATTCTTATACTTATTTACCCAATTTTAATTCATTTTAATTAATTAATTTTGAAAAGCATCGCTTCACACCATTATTACTCTGTTGGGAAATTCAACAGATTTAACTGAGGTGGGGATCGTGAGCCAAAATGGACTGGTGGGTTGGAATTGTCCATTTCCTGAAGCATTTCAGAAGAGGTAGAAGGCATGGATGACAATCTGGTCTTTAACCAAAAAATTCTTGACCTGTCAGAATAGAATTATTATAGCTCATTCCAAGAGATGTTTCTACCACTGGTGATTTGAAATGAGGTCTGATTCTTGTATATCTGTAGTTTAAGGTAAAGGTTTTAGAAGTGAGCAAATAAACTTGAATGACCCTACGTAGATGCTTTTTTGTCATTCCCAAAGTCATAGTGCCATTTTAAAAACAAAACATAGGTATGTGGACAACATAATACAAGAGGAAAAGGCATGCATGAAGGAATGACTTAACTGTTCAATTTCTTTACGATATCGTTCTTCTTCCTCAATAGCCTTCTTTGCAATCTCCATTTTCCGCCTAGAAATATATACCCCAAATGAAACTAATGAATGATATTTAATGTATAAAGCCACAATTTGCAGAAAGCTTGTTTTATTGCTTGATGGATCATAACATTATAGCCTGAAATAGATAGCTTTATGAGAAAGGCAATACTTCGCTACTTACTAAGAAGCTTAAGCTTTATTCCTTCTTATTCTTTCTGATTGACAAAAGTAAGTTGGAAAAAGTAAGATTGATAAACATTTGAACTTGGGCATTATTTACAGACATCCTTTTATGATTTGAAAGTTGCTGAAGGTGATGACTGAACTATGGAAGCCTAATGTTTAATGTGGCCATTTTGAGGCTATTTCCTGGCCTTTTCAACAGGTTTGAGCATGAGCAGAAGACATTTCTTTTGAGGCTGTCTCAAATTATATTTGAAAAAATGCTCACTTTGTTTTAAATGTCCCACTCAGTTGCTATTCCAGGAGTGTAATATTTAATATACCATTTGTTAGCTTAGAATTTCACTCTTAGTTGTGTTATGATCTCGGTGCTTTTCTTTGTGTTAGATTAACAGAAAAAGACAGAATTATTTACAAATACAATTTCAGTTTATTTATTTTTTGTAATGCATATGGTAGTAGATTCCAAAAATGATTTCTGGTTTTGTCATGCTTCTCTTCAAGAGGACTGAATGATGAAAGGTGACCATGACATACATTGAATTCTGCCCGGTTTAGCGAAGGGAAAAAAGTCCTGATACGTCATGTGACGCCACGAGTTAGACACCCCTGATTTAATGTCACAGAAAGACCATGTTATTGCACCATTTTGAATGGCCTACCTTCTTAAATCAGAATTTCACTTCTGCTATCAATATAGTATATTTTGAATAATGGAATGCAACTTTCTTTTATTGATCCTCCATTGGTAAATTCCACATTATTTTTAGGCTCTTCTAACATCATTCAGCCATTATACAGGCAATCTATCAGTAGGGAAGATAGAAGGTTTATAATAGCTGCTATAGCTATAGGATATTATAAATCCCTAGTGTGGAAACTCAGAAAACAGGTAAAAACCATACTCTTTTATTAATAATCATCTACACTTGATATAGTATTGCCTTTCGAAAAGAAAATGCTTCTATTCAAAATTAGGCTTCATATCTAAGAAACAGTAATGTTAAATCATCATGCTATATTAGGGTTCTGCAAACTTAAACTCTCAAAGAGCCATTTGGACCTGTTTTCTACAGAAAAGAAAACACCAGGAGCCAATAATTTAACAACCAGTATGACTGGGTGGGCATGGCCAACTCACATCACTTATTCCCACCCAGTTGCCTCCTGCTCTGGAATATGGAGTGAGACTCCATCCCACACCATCACCCTTACCTTCTCAGGCCAGGGGAGGGGAAGGCATGGGTCAGTGATGGGATCAGCTGACAGGGAGCCGCAGCAGAGGGCTGAAAGAACCTCATGTGGCTCCAGAGCCACAGTTTGCAGAGCCCTGTGCTATATGATCACTGAAAAGCTCTGAAGCTTTCAGAAAAGAAGTCAAGTTAACTATGTTTTGATGGTTACATGCATCAACAGTTACACATTATGGCAATTCATTAATTGATGAGACCCTTTCTGTCCCAAACTCTTACAGTTTTTCTTTTTCTTGCTGTTCTTTCAGGATTTTGTTGGTTTCCAGGGCAAGCCACTTCTGACGCATTAACTCTTGGCGCTCCATCTCACGGTTATATGCTTCCCTTTGCCGCTCTTCCTCAGTCATGAACAGTTCCTTGCCCTAAACATGATTTTAAATCCCTGTTAATCAACCGAGTCAGTCAATTATCAGAGTAATTAACTTGGATGTTTGAGATATAGCATGTTTTGCAATATCTTCTTCAGGAAGAACCTGGAGAAAACTTGTCTCTGCAAAATTGAAAGACTAGTGCTATTTTGCATGTTTATTTTGGGAATAAACAAACAAAATTTAAATTTGGGGATTTGGATAGAACAGAAATAATTTTAAACAAATAGCTGTAACATGTAAAAAGGAAAACATGTTAGGGTATAGTTGTCTGAATTTTGTTCTTATTTTTATGTGTGCCATTTGTACCTAGGCCCTATGCATTTTGGGATCTCATTTGTAGAAATTTGCATTTGAGAACCTTGAAATCCATTTTTAAATCTATTTTTAGAAACATGAATGTCTCATAAAATTAAACCTGTATGCCTTTTCCTTTTAATGCTCTTTATTGTGGTTGATTACCTTTGAGTTATGTTCTCAGTTCTATTTTCTGGTAACTGTATATCTTTACACTGAAGGGTGTGAACACAGCACCAGAGGTGTTATACATAGCTAGTGATACAAGCAGTCTCTGGTTGAGCAGTGATCCAAAACAAATGTGAATGTATGTCTAGAATTAGGGCAGGCATGCTGTTGTTTGGTTTGCTTTTATCTTTTTGAAAGGGATGATAAATTGTAGCAGAAGCTATTCAATTTCTACAAGCATTCCCCTTCCATTGCCCCTAGAATGAGCTTCTACTACAATTTATCATGTTTCAAAATGATAAAAGCAGATTGAAGAACACTGTGCCTATCATAATTCTAGAAATGCATAACACAATAAAATAAGCAGAGAAAATAACACGGAATTGGCAAAGATGATTTAAGATAATATTTGGATGTTTATAGCCAGGCTGTAGTTCTGTATCGATTTAGCCTTTCTGTGAGCCCCTTACATTTTAATGAGACTTACTTTTAAAGAGATACATAAAGGTTTGTAATGTTAAATTACTTAAGCCCAGGTAAAATAATTTAGGATTTTAACTACATGAACTTGGAAGTTAGGGTGTATCTTCCACCCACTTTTTCTGGATTCCAAGATATGTGCTTTGTGTGTGTTTCATTTCTGACTGCTGTACAGAACAGCCTTTGACTTTTCACAAATCTTTTGTTGATTGCTCTGACATTAATACTTACAGCTCCAGTTACAACAGTGATTGTCAGGGTTTGACTGCTTTTCAACACTTTCACAGCCTGGGGGGGCGGGGGGAGAGAAAAGGGAGGTGATGACAGAAAAATTAAACTGTAAAATATAAATATTGTAAAAGTGTAACGTTTCTACAGGACTAACAGGGCAGTAAGAATGGCTTTTTATTCTTCCCAATATAATAACTTTTCAGTTATTATTCTAGAAAATAAGGGAACCTATTTCTAATTCCAGTCATTTGTCATAAACATTGTTGCAAAAGATTTTGTTTTTTTCCCCTTCATTTTCTTCAAGCCACATGATACAATTACTTTAGAACTTCAAACAAAAAATAAAATTTTGTTATTTTAACCACCTAGAAAGGTTTTTAGTTTTGAAATGAGGATTGAGGTTTGTGCAATTTTGTGCAGAACACAAAGGGAGTCATTCTCAAGTAAATATGTTAGGATTACAAGTGTATAGAATTTTTGACAAAGCTGACATGTCTTTTAAAAAAAATCCATTTCCCTAGTTCAACATATTTGGTTAATTTTTATCAGATAAAATTCTAAATGGTAGCTATAGTGATGTGGCAATCAATGGCCCTGAATCAATCAGTTGTATACTTATTTTATTCAAAGGAACATTTAGTAATTTATTAAGTTTATATGTCATCTGACTCCCAGTTACCCTGGAAAGTTTTCAATGGTTAAACATTTTCAAAACAAAGAACAATATAGTAAACATAACATCAGGTCCAGAAATGATCAGTTGAGTCCGATCCTTTATTTGCTTGCAGCTAAGGGACAGAATCTTGCCATACTGAAGTTATAGACTTCTAATCTACTAGAGATACTAATATATGTGAGAGATTCTAAGGTATGGCTATCCTAAGCCTCTTCCCCACTCTTCCTCCATCTTGGGACTGTGCAATCTCTTAACTGGGCTCTCTCTGGGAAAGTTCTGCATTACCAAAACTGTCCCCCATTGTTCCTGCAGGTGCACATTCCACTACACATAAAATAGCAAAAAGGGCATAAGTCCAGTGGGGAACAGAAACCAAGAAAGGGCCATTTAATCATCCTCTCCAAAGGCCTCTATGTGGGAGCCACTTGAACTTTGGGAGAACTTCATGGCCTCCCTCCCCAAGGGCAGGTACTGCTACAGAGAAGGTGAGTTTCCAGTCCTGATAGCTGCTAGATTGAACTGATTGGGTAGATACAATGGGAAACAGGAACAGTTCCTCAAGTAACTAGATCCTATGTCATGTAGGGTCACTTGGGTTTTAATTACCTCCTTATGATCCATATTAGAGAAGTCTGTACCATTTACTTCAACAATCTGATCGCCAACCTAAAAAAACAACAACAATCAACAAGTGCTGAAGGTTTTTTGTACACTTCTTAGTATAGTAAATGGTGGTCCATTCTTTGCTCTGGAGGACTCTTGAAATAAGACAGATCCTTAAAGCTCTACTCTTCACTGTTCTTTCATCCGTTAAAACATATATGTGCATGCACAGATCCACACAGTTTTTGCAAGGAGGTTAATACTGGAACACTCAGCTTTCCAAGAGCTACCTAATTTATCTTTGATGATCTTATTCAGTTTCACAATTCAATATTTAAGAGATGAACACTGCAGAATTTTCTGTTCAATGAAATCTGATAATAGATCTCGCTGCTTTCAAATCCTGGCGTTGGAGAAACTCTTGCACAGAGATCAAATCAGCCAATCCTAAACGAAATCAATCCTGACTATCCTTTGGAAGGATACATATGGAAGATGAAGATGAAATACTTTGGCCACCAAATGAGAACAGAGGATTCACTAGAAAAGACCCTGATGTTGGAAGAGATTGAAGGCAAAAGGAGAAAGGGACAGCAGAGGATGAGGTGAGGTGGTTAGATAGCGTGATTGACACAATGAATATGAATTTGGGCAAACTTCGGGGACAGGGAGCCTGGCATACATCCTATGGTCCATATTGTTCAGATTTAGTAACTGAACAACAAACAAAATAGATCTCTTCCTTTGAGACTGGATCTTTTTCCCTTGTGTCAAAAAAGATTTTATCCTGGCAGACAAATGAAAGGTATGAAATGCACCCTTAGCTTGGAAAAATGTGATTTCCTATGTTTGCTTTCCTTCCTCTTCTTCTTCTCTGGAGTTCTTTGCAACTTGTCTGCATAGTATTAGAGACTTAAACATTTCAAAATCATACAACTCCAGGAAAGGTAAGTGAATTGCTTAATCTAATCCATGAGATTAGATCATTTCAATGCAACACAATGGATGTATATAAGTATCAGAATTTTCTTAAACTGATCGTTATTTACTTTAACTTCTGGGGCACATGAATGAATTCTCCTCCACCCTTATTTAATTAACTGATAATCTGTATTTACACTAGCAAATAATCATCAGAATGGCTAACAATTATAGTATAAAACATACTACTAAAATATACTACATTCACTTGCAAGTTAAAAACCAATTTCCACAAACCAAACTTTTTATGATTAGAGAAAAACCATTAGAACTTCTTCCAAATTAAACTTTTCCACGCGACTAGATTTTGTATGGTTTATATTCACCTCCAACCCTACTTCAGCAGATAAAGAATTTGGTTTAACGTTGCTTATGAAAATGCCAGGTTTTTGTGTAGGGCCACTGGAAATACTGGAACAAAACATGAAAAGAAATAAAATCACTAATTAATGGCAATCATATCAAGTATAGATTAATCACATTCCCCTCTCCCCATTCTTCCTATATACCAAATCTAATCTGGTAGATTGGGGATTTTTCTGAGAAAGGATAGAAAACAAAACATTCACTTTCTTCATTTTACAATACATTCAAATAAAACGGAGAACTTTACTGTGATGTTTGTGCGTTTAAATAAAGCCTACATCATACAGATGTTTTATTTGGGTCTATATCTATGAACAGGATGAATAAATTCAGTGAAGAGAATTAAAGTGTTCTAATCCATATGAAAAGGAAACTACTTTTACAACGAAGTGACTCTTTTAGCTCTTTTCAAGTCATATAATCAGTAATTAATAAAAATGTCCACAAAGATTCACATGAGTCAAAGGACAAAGAACTGAGATACCAATCTAGAAGGCAGACATGATATTTGCAGTTTATCTCTGCTTTAGGGCTTAATAATTTGTATCAGCATTTTGAACAATAAAAATGCCAAAATCAGTCCTTTTAATACTTAATGGTTTATATGTGAAAGCAAAATATGAAGCAGCACTTCATATTCTGATCCAAAAAATATTTTGAAGTACTAGTCCAGGCCTGTCAAATTGGTGGCCTGCGGACCAGATACGTCAAGTGAAGTGCAGGCCATGCCCACCCCAGCTCTGCAAAGGCAAAAAATGGCACAATACGCCATGATCCGGCATATTTGGCACACGAGTTTGGCACCCGTGTACTAGAATATAAACACAGAAACCTTCTGTAAATCTCTGCTTCTTTTCCCAGCACCACTTCAAAGCATCTTTTTGGAATCCAAATCCAAAGCTTTGCACGAGTCTCAAGTTTAACTGAAATTAAATGAAATTAATGGCTCATTCCCACTAACTACATTTTCTTGGGAAAATGTAACAAGAAAACGGTGTAGCTCACCTGCATCCCATGCCCTTTGTACCGATTAGGCTAATGAAAACCTTCTTTTCTTTATGCTGTTTTCCTCCGGATGATGCAAGACCTGCAATGCTGCTTTGGCCATCCTAAGATGAGAGAGAACAGGCCTTCTGAAATGGCAATTAGTTAAATGGAGAGCCAACTGCCATTAGTTAAACGGAGAAGCTATCCCACTGCCTCCCTCTCCCAATTCAAATGGAATCTAAGTTTCATAAACATCTGCAATCCAGGATGAAACACCAACTCCAGATGATCTGTTTACTCATATTGGAAAAGTTAGGCCTGAGATGAGGAGAATGGTGCAGTTGTCTAAGATAGCACAGAGAGGCAGTTGTTCACCTCTGCTGGAGAACAGATATGCATGTTCCAGATAATCTGCTTTGTATTACAAGGGCAAGTTTTTATTCTATCTTCTTGCCTGAACCCATATTCAGCTGCAGCCCAGTTGGTATGAGGGCAGATCATTTTCACCTCAACCATCAAAATGCCTTAGGTTGACCTTTTTTTTTTTTTTTGGCATTATCTCTTATGCTAAATATGTTCAAATCCTAAAGCAGCTCTCTTAATGGAACTGAATTAAGCATTTATAAAATGGAGAAATCAGCAGATTTGGGAGGATCTTTTTTTTTTTTTGAAAAGAGAAAACAATCAGGGGAACACCCCCGCTTCCCAAAAACAAACAACAACACAACTCTAGGGAAGTCTGAGATTACTCAGAGAGGATGGAATGCTATCTGGGATGGGTTTGGAAGAAAAATAAAACTATGAATGGAATTTGGAATGGAGTAAATGGTGTAAAGAAAAGCTGATTAAGGTCATTCAGCAGAACATAATTTGCTGAAGCTCCTGTATATTAAACATATTACATTGATAACAATATGTTGTGATATGATGCTTTTCAGACTAGGATGGTTATCTCTCATTCAGCTACCAAAGTAATTCTATAGTTTTTGTTGTTGTTAGTTACAAAGTTGTGTTCAACCCATAGTGACTCCATGGACAATATTCCTCCAGGCCTTCCTGTCCTCTACCATCCCCTGGAGTCCATTTAAGCTCGCACTGACTGCTTCAGTAACTCCATATAGTCTTAGGCTTTCTAAATTTCAGAAGTGGCTACATCCAGCATTTGGGAAGCATCTTTAAAAATCAAAACACCAGTTAATACATGTTGTCATAAGTATAATTGCTTCCACAAAAATGATACCATATTTGATATAACCTGTAAAAGTCAAACCTGGATACTTTAAGCTGCTTTATTCTGCTCCATCCTGTCATTTTAACCATGTTATCAATCCTCTGGGTAATAGTCAGCTTTGCATGCCCACTGCCAAAGTCAGCTATCAGGTTGTATTTGTGGAAAGGATAAATCTTAAAGATTTCTACTACATAATCTTCATTTTAGTGTGCATTTTAGCTAATAAAACTAAATTTAGTGGAAGTTTCTTTCTCTCTGTTTATCATACAAAGTTTATCCCATCATAATCTCAGAACATATTACAGTGAGAAAGACTGGTTGGTCAAAAATGACTTTAAAGCCACATCTTCCCATTCAGTCTTTTAGCCATTATATCCAATTTGCTTTTTAAAGGCCCATTTAATTCCCAGAGGCTATTTAGTAAGCATTTTCTTCAGCCACTTCCAAGTTCTCCAATCTGGGCACCCTCCAGATATTTGACCTTTAAGTCATATAGAGGTTGAAGTCCACATACTTGGACGGCATCCAGATTTGAATGGCTACAACAGACTAGGCGACAAACTAGTCACTTAGCAGCACACATTTTATCAGGCTATCTTTACAGCTTTTATCCCAATTAGTTATTCTTGTAATACCCTCATGTTTTTCAAAACATTAAGAGTTAGTTGCAGAATTTTCATTGCCCCCTACTAGTATTTTAATTGTGTAGATTTCAATATGAGTGAAACACAGTCTATTTCTAGGAAGCTGTTAAGTACAACATCCAAAAGGTAAACTGTCACTCAGTAAAAAAATATCAGTGTAGATCTGCCTCCTCCCATTAAACAACTCAGCAGTTCCCAGACATTTTTGATATCAACTTTTGTCAGTCCCAATCAGTGAGTCCAGTGGCAAGGAGTACAGAACATCTGTAATGAGGACAGGTGTTTTAAAAAGAATTTTAAGACCACAGGATATAATTTGTGATAGCTGAATGGGCACCTTACCCCAGGGTCAGATACAAACTGATCTACATATTGCCACTTGAGAGGCTCCTCTGGGGAACTAAAAGAAAAGATACGCAGATGATAAAAAGGTAAGACTGATATGCATCAAAATTAAATCAGTGCCTACTAGGTAACTTACTACTTATCTCTGATATCTGTATTACAGCATATAGAAAGCTATGCAGTTTTTTAAATTTTTTGTGAACTTTTTTTTAACAAACTGAAAAATACAACTGAAAATTATAGTATGTAAAATCTATACTGTATATTACAGACATGTTTTCAGAAAAAAAGCATTACCTTTTGACAGGTATCATCCCAACATCTGCAATGAAATCGTATTTAAAGGTGATTAACAAAATGTCCAGATCTATCTTATCTAATTAACATGCAATTATGGTAAGTATATCACATATCAGTTTGATCTAATGGTTACCACATCAGGCTAGAAACCAGGAGACTATGAATTCTAATCCCGCCTTAGCCATGAAAGCTGGTTAGTTGGCCATCCCTCAGCCCAATCCACCCCACAGGGTTGTTGTTGTGGGGAAAATAGGAAGAGGAAAGAGTATTAGGTATATTTGTTGCTTTGAGTTACCTATAAAGAAATAAAGGTGGAACAAAAAATCTCAAAGCAAAGGTGTACTTACGTCGCACTTTTATAGATACTGTTTTTTTTGTGCGTATAAGATTGATGACTTCTTCATGAGTGCATGAAGAAATAGAGTAACCGTTTATTCGGACGATCTCATCTCCAACCTTAATTAAAAAGCAATCAACCAGTCAAAGCTCAATAGGATATTTTAGCTGAAATATACAGTTGCAAATCAACATTGGAAAGAAGTATTTTCTGGTACTGAGGGAGACACTTTCCATTATGAAATGGATGGAATGCATAAGAAAAAAAAATTGTAAGCCACATAAAGTCCCTTAAACAAGTCTGACTGCTGAGGAATAACTAACAGTTTATTACTAATAATAAACTACTACTTCCAACTTATCTCTTCCAGCTCCTCTCCTCCCATACCATTAGCCGAAGTTGTTCAGAAGAATACCATGGGTGATAGACCAAGACTGTAAGTATAAATCAGCCCCACATTTCTAATAACAGATGTACTGACTGCATCAAAATGGCTTACATAAATGGAAGGTACTCTTCTATTACAGAAGGATAATTCTAGAAACCTGCCACAGATCATATATTTAACTATAATCTAGGTTTCATTTTTTTTCTGAAAGAGCAATATTTTTCTAGGAAAAGAAAAACGTTTTCTTTAGAAAATAGTGAACAGTATTCTCAACACAGCCTTTCGAAGAAAAGTGGACCCTATTAAATGGAGACAATCTGCAACAGCACAACCCATCCCTTTATGTTAATGAACAACTACATAATAGGCATGGATTGCTGCTGGGGAAAACTTTTGAAGAGTGGACCTTTGTCCTCGCATTCCATGAAATAAAAAATTGGATCTCTTCTCCCATATATTAGTTGGGGATCACTTCTTCCATACATTAGTTAAAAGATACTTGCGTTGATACACGATTAGCAATGAATACAACTATAAAAACTTTTCACTATCTTCGGCATCACATGGAACTTCACATGAAAGCTGTGATGCAGCTGACTTAGGAATGTGAATTATACAGAATAATTTTGTAGATTATTCTGATGCTAGATAATGTATTATTGCCCCTGACTCTGCAAATATCATTTCCCCATGCCCACTTTTATTTCAGGAAACAATTATTGATCCCCTTTTATTTTCTTTGTTCCTCTTCCCTCTTATTTGACCCTCTTGTCACCCTTAGTCTTACTATAGCCATTTTTCCCCCTACCAAAGCTCAAAACATACCCCACAAAACATTGCAATACTTTTGCATCAGAGCTAGCATATATATTATTTAGAGTTGCTTATTTATAAAACCCTGACATGCTTGTGCTTGGAAATAAACTGAAACATAAGTAATTGTGCAAATATCAGTAATATATAGTCCTTTAAAAATTGGGGAAGGTTACAAAGTGCAAAAAGGATAGGAGATCACTGACAGAAGATTACTATATGTTTTACAAATTCAACATTTGATTTAGTCTTACTTCACAGCTGGGTAAATTCACTACTGTATAATAGATCTTCTCTTATATTCTTTATTCTCTCAGGCATAACTCTGTTACAGTTATGTAACCGATAATTTGGAAGACCTATCTTCTTGTTGATTACTTATTTACTCATGTTATTTACAGTTATTTAAGCCCAAAGAGATCTGCTAGAATGAATTAGATAGCAACTATGTAGGGCATAGAATATTTTAGTTTAGATTCAAAGTATTATTTGTAGACCAGACTGAAATAATGGAATGAACAATTGGCTCCATAAACTTAACAATGATATGACTGCTCCATCTACTGGGCAAAATTCTTATTGCCATTAAG
>JANHFR010002766.1:133976-144218 GCA_032468015.1 Mimophis mahfalensis | reverse complement strand
ATATGACTGCTCCATCTACGGGGCAAAATTCTTTTTGCCATTAAGCCTCTCCCCCCCCCCCCCCCCATCCCCTTTTCTTTTAAGCACAAATCTCTAATAGGGAAATGTGATGCTGTTATTAATTAATTGATTTTTAAGACAATTGTAAGATGCCCAAATTCACATCAATTAATTTGGATTCAATTGAATTAATAAATCAATAAGCCCATGGTTACAATAATGTAAGGCAGAGCAAAGAGACATTGCACTTGCTAAATGAATACAAGTAGTACTTGACTGAACAAAAGTTCACTTAGTGACCGTTCAAAGTTACAACAGTGCTGAAAAAATGACTTATGACCATTTTTCACACTTACGAGCTTTGTAGCAACTCCACGACCATGTGATCAAAATTCTGATGCTTGGCAACTGGTTCATAGTGATTACTGTTGCTATATCCCAAGGGCGTGTAATCTTCTGATAAGCAAAGTCAATGGGGAAGCCAAATTCACTTAACAACCATGTTACTAATTTATCAGCTGTGGTGATTCACTTAACAACCATGGCAAGGAAGGTTGTAAAATGGGTCAAAACTCATTTAACAAATGTCTCACTTAACATTAGAAATGTTGGGCTTAATGAGGTCGTAAGTTGAGGACTGCCTGTATCCTGTTGATCAAAAATGTCATCATTTAATAAAGGCAGACAAACTAAGAGTAATCTATCCTTTTTATATCTGGATAATAGTTTTGCTACCTTTTAAAGGTCATCCTTGAGAAGCTAATTTTGAAAAGCTTCCACTCTACACTGTTTCCATGACTATAATTTCTACAGGTTTCTGGTGTTTTGTTTTGTTTTTAAAGAGAAGATATTGGTGATGGTGGTGAGGATGGTTAAATTGCTATTGCTATTGCTATCATTACCGTAAAAGAAATAATGGACAAGCTTGAGTTCTCAGGTGTTTTAGAATGGAGGGAATTATAAGGTAGAACATGCCTTCTTTATATACAAAATTCTAGGCCCAAGGAAATGCTTTTAGGGAACATTTTATATCTTGCATTTTCAGTATGTATTAAACTGCTTCTATTATTACTGAAAAACTATGTGGCCAAAAGGAAAAGTATCAAACAGAAAATGCTTTGTTTTGGCTTTTGAAAACAGTCTCTTTACTAGCTGGACTATAGGAAGCAGAAGTGTGATGGTTTCAAATTTTCTATTTTCTTCACTTTGCTGTACTTCTATTATCCATAATAACTTCCAGCTCCTTTTAGCCCACAACATCCTGAAAGATATCTGTATCCAGGAGAATAGCTAGAAGAATTTCTGAAAAGGTGAATGACATGAAAAGGCTAAACACTATCTATTCAGGAAAAAAAAATATGAAGACCTCACGGGAAAATTGGTCAGAGCTAGAAATGTTCCTCAGTTACCAGATACATATGCGGGTAGTTTTAGCGGTATAGAAAACTTTTAATTTCTCATAGATCAAAATAGTATGGGAAAAAAAGGTGAAGAAACTGATATCTTGACTGCTCATTACTTTTCTCAGACCACAGCTTAGCTTTTTCCAGCTTAGAAAATGTGTGGAGATTTAATGAAATAATGCAGATGGATGAAATTTCAGAGGCATTTGGCATTATCATGAGACAGCAATTTAAAACAATGGGCCCCCTGTCAACTTCTCTTATTTACTTGTTTTCAGAAAGTTTCAGAGATGTCCCTCAGAGATTATTATGAACACAGTTAATTTATGTTAATACTTAAAATCACAAATCAACAGAGTCAGGTCAACAGCTACACTTGCTGCAGATTCCTAAAAGCTTTTTAGAAATTTTTGATTATATAGTTTACGAGTTAATATATAATATTCATGGTTTTCTAAACTAATCATAAAATAAATGTGCGTAAGTTTATACTGTAAGCTGTTGCTTTCATGTTATAAACAATATTTTGAATATGCTTCTCTTTCCATCTTTGTGTAATAGAAAGTCAAATTCTTTCCCAGCATATAGAAGATATTCAGAGAGATATAAAGTTGCAAGTACAAATGATAACTTTTGTATCTGCTGGCTTGAGTTGATTAGCATAACTGAAGCCCTTTTATAATCATTGAAGTACATATTGACTTCTTTTTGATACTGTTTGGCTTTCTCAAGTTTTTAGCATTAGCAATATTGTCTCTTGTTTCTTGACCTATACTAAAGTCAGATTTGGATATCTGACATCCTTTTTTTCCACATGGGGCTCTAATCTGTGTTGGATAAGCATTAATCTTATTTTGGTGGCATGTGAAATTAAAGATTTTGCACGAGGGTGCCCAATTTGTTAAGTATCCATTCTTTTTTATTGGTATGTAGAGTGATCTCTTCCAATTTGTTGGCCATTGTGTTGTTCTCCAGATTTTCCAGCATATTTTGACTGCAATCTTTACAAATTTTTCTTCTGATAAGTTTCCCCCCCCCCCCCCCTAAAATGCATTTTGGTTATGGTACCTTATAGCTATATACATTTTTTTTCCCTTCACCTGAAGTCCAACATTGTCTGCTTGTCCTCCTTTAATTAGCTGTGAAATAAACAGGCCACAAGCAAATTCAGCACCTCCTCGCACACTTATTCCAAGGCCTTCAGGATGCAGACGATCCAATCTAACTTCCTTCAGCTTCCTGTAAAAGTTGTATTATCAAATAATTTACAGTTGCAACATAAAAGTTCCTATAGATCAAACATATCTATCTTTCCTTTGCAATTAGGTTCTAGGCTTTCAAACAGTATGAGATATGTGACTTCAATTTCATTATTCTGACTTTCAGTTTATTTTATTTTATTATTTGGGGGGAGTTTCTATGCTAGTCCAATCTCATCAGTTTGTGGCAAGGATACAGAAAGTTATTAACAATTGTTTCAGTTTCAGTGTTTGTGCTGCTTTAGAAAAATTTATTTAACAAATAGGTACATTGTAAAATGCCTTCTTCTCCATGTTCATTCATCTTTAGCTATTGATTTCATTACTGGATGATATTTAAAAAAAACACACACACAATACCCAATGTGGTCTAGACATTTTCTTCACCAGCTCTCTAAAAACAAAACACATTTCATTTAACTGGATTTTCTAAGGGAGCAGGAATAGATTTGAAGGAGGGAAAATCCTTGGTTGAGTTTTTAATGCATTTTTCATAATAGGAGTTTAGTGATAAGAATTTCAGCTGATGAATGGATTTTGGTAGAGTTTAATTTGATGATATTTTGCTATTTTTGTGAAGTAAATAGCAGGGGTAAGAGAAAGCTGCTAGATCTGTCATCATATTTTATGATCAGGAAAAAAAGAAGAAGGAAAGATCCTCTTAGTGGTTCTATACTTTATAATAAAAAATAATTAGTTATTTTAAAAGTTTGCTTTGATATTAAATGAAGTTATATGGAACCTGTTCATAATGATCATATAGAGTGTTCTCTGAGTTTTTATATAAGAAGTGATAACCCACTTCACCCAGGTTTAGTCGGGCATGATGCTGGTCCCTCGTGCAAGAAAATCCTGTAGTCAGGACTCATGCTGTTAGTAGCTCTATGTCTCATGCTTTTAGTAGCTCTATGTGTTTAGTCGGGCCTGATGCTGCTCTCTCGTGCAGCATCTCAAGTAGAGGTCTACTGACTTTTAGGGCACACAGCCAGTATTTTTAGGGCACACAGACCTCCCGAGGGGTGCTAGGTGTGTTTGACCCCCACAGTGCTTGTTTCCAGAGGGTAAGTCATCTGTGTACCAAGTTTGGTTGAAATCGGTTAAGCCATTTCAGAGTGTATGTGGAATATACACACACACATACATTCGATTTTATATATATAGAAGCTTAGCTTTTATATCCTTTTTCCCCATAGTCAAAAATATTGTTCAACCTTACCTTGTTCGTTTAGGTGTCAACTGATCATATTCCACTTGGTGTTTTAATGGGATAAGAGGACAAATGGCCTCAAACAATGGTAACCGACTTGGTTCATTGATTACATACTTCAGATCACCAACCAGCACTGGAAGATTCATTGATCTACAGAAATTGGGAAATTCATCTGAATGAATTGGTCTATGGATTCAGTGGAAGCATGGATGATTTGCAAGAGTAGTATGGTATAGAGAAGTACTATGAATGGCATTGCTGTCAAATTCAACTATTATGTATTTCTCTTTCTATATCTCATGTGTTTTTTGTTTAGACGTTAGTACTTTTTACTCCTTTTCTGCACCTTGCACAACTGCTTACTCAAAGAGAAGTGTATTTATTTATTATTTGGTACACTCAAAGAGGACTAGCAAAATAGCTATAGGCATTAGTATTGGTGCATATTCATATCTATATATCTATATACAGAGTATATATGTGTGAATCTGTGCATGTATGACTAGCAAAAACTAAGTAAAATGGAAAGTAATGTCAATAAGAAAGAAGGTAATGTATAATTTAAGTTGCAAAATAAATGCATGCAACTGTCTTTGGATCTGATCACTTATGTAATTACATGGTTAAACCAGAAAGATATATACCAAATTTTCTAGAAAGGATATTCTGATCGTGATAGCTGGAAATCCTTAAAGATATAGCATAGTCTTAACCAGGTTTGAAAAGGTTAAATTCATTCTGTATTGCCTATTCATCTATGTAAAATGTATATGTACAATGCATGATGGTACAATTATATTATCATAGATATTGAACAACCTAATAGGATTGCTTGATATACAAGCAGTACCTTATTAATAGCAATCAAATACTTCCCAATAGTCAATTACAAAATTCAATGGAACCTTCAATGGAACAGCAAATAAAGTTGAGTTTTCTGAAATTTTAAAACCAGCAAATGCATGGATTTCATATGCACTGTTTTCCTCAAGGACAATAGCCATCTATTTATTTTTAAATAAAAATATTTCCCCATTTAATAAGCATTTTAGGGATAAACCATGCTCATTTGTGATGCAATAATAAGCAAACAGTATTGGAGTGCTTTAAAAATTCATACAATTCTAATGGCATGTATTTTTGAGGATTAGAGTCCATCATGGGACTCTAAGTTTCATTTGCCTTGGCATTATGTTTTTAAGTATCCCTTATGTACAGCATAAATTAAGAGAGAATCCAATGTAGATCCAATCCTGATCCAAGTAATAAAATAAAAAGTATTAGTTTTAAAAGCCTTGGAAAAGAGCTGTCCTTTGAGAAGAACCCAATAGGATAAGGCTAGAAGCAAAAATCAGTGGGGACTAATGTTGTCAAAGGAGCTACAAATACTGAAGTTTCTCTGTAGGAAGCAAAGTACAGCCTCTTGCAGAAAGAGTGAATTGTCTCCTACCTTTTGTGATAGTATATATTTATTTAAGTATCAGTAACATTTCCCAGTATAGGGTAGATAAGGATTGAGCTACGAAAAGATGTTTGTACCTTCCACCCACATTTTAAACAATTAACCCATCAGAATTCTTTCTTCTCTAAACAGCTGCAGACCAGCCTTTATGAATGGAGAAACAGTTAAGCAGTCTCAAGGGAAATCAAAATGAGTTGGTAGCCAAAACCAAACCAAGCTATATCTTTGGAGAAAAATCACAAAGAAAACAGCCAAGTATCATTCTGCTGAGATGGTACAAATCGAAGTGTAAACTTCACTCAACTTTGAATTCTGGACAAATATTTCCACTTATTCTATGCAAAATAAAATGAGCTCACACCTGTTTCAATTATTAATGAGTAGAAAATGAATTAACTGTAACTGTAACTGTATCTTATTTGTGTTGAGAAACAAGGAAACAGAGCAAAAATGGAATACATATTTTCTTGCTGAAGGGGATCTGGGGCACTATTATTTAAGTTATATGGCGCTTTAAGGATAAAATTATTGTTTGTATATGCATGCATCTAAACACTATCAGCATAATCACTTCGTATTTTTCATTTAATGCCTCTTATTTCAATGCTCACACTATTTGAAACCCTCCTTATACTGCTACATTTCCATGTCTATATTAACCTGCCTATACATAGGACCTACCCTAGGTCCTATGAAATTAGCTCTGGGAACATGAGCTCATGTTTTAATGCATTTGTATGTTTTTACAGAGCCACAATTCCTATCAAAATATACTGATGACTTTGTTGTAAATGCATAAATTTACTACATTTAGATCTACTGAAAGCTACATACAATAAAGCAAAGTTAACAAATGGATTATTTTTTTCCAAATTATCATTTGCCTTTTATTTAATAAAGCAATTGTTCAAGGAGGTTTCCTATTAAATACTTTTAAGATTTTACTAGTTTACTATGAGTTAAAATACAGGGGTTTTCTCCCTATATACCTATATCTTATCTCCTTATCTCCAACCATGTGCAAAGACACCACAAAAATATAAGCAGTAACTATAACACAAAGACTTACTGGTGGTACATCCGCAGCACATCATACAGATAATCTTTCTCTGCTTCATTATCGATTAAGAGATCAACCTGAAAAATGAATAATGTCATTATAATTCTTTTTCATAAATAGGAAATGCTGAAGATTTTCCCTTCACCATTAATCCCGAAGCCATTACAGTATCTGATTCCCTTACCTGATATTGACTAAATACCCGCATAAATATTTTCGAAAACTGTTTAGGCCATTCACTAATGTAGCCCATGGTTGCAAATGCCACTATGAAGGACTGGGCCGAAACCAGCTATTCACCGGCTTCTGTGAATACAACCATCTTCCTGAAGTAAATTATTCCACCCCACTTTGGTATTGTGTCTGACCTTGCTGTTAAATAGTTATCCTTTCTTCACTCTCTGAAACAGCAGGTTCAATTAACCTCGTGTCAGGTTGCAAGAGTTTCACTCAACTAACTGTTTCTAAAATAAATAAATAAAAATGGCTCGCTTCTCTGGGTACTTTTCTGAAACCGGGAATTTCCATGGCCTACTCAATTCTGTTAACAGTAAAAGTGAATTATTTGTGCATTTTGCTGGAAGGTAAGTGGTTATAATATAATTTAAAGCCACTTGAGATGAAGATACTAAACTGCTTTATGCTAAACCACAGCTTTGGTTCATGCTCAGTAATGAAAGACAGCTATTACAGTATCACTCCATTGTTTTTTTGTGTCCTGGAATGTGGTAAGTTATTTTCCAATACAGCCTCATCTTGCACCCGTTCACTAAGTGGTTCTTCAAAGTTATGGCCCTGAAAAAGGTGATGTACAACCAGTTTTCACACTTATGACTGCTGCAGCATCCCATGGTCACATAATCAAAATTCAGATACTTAGCAACTGTCATGTTATTTATGACAGCTCTACTGCCCTGGGATCATGTGATCACCATTTGTAACCTTCTCAGCCTGCTTCTGAAAAGCAAAGTCAATGGGGAAAACCAGATTTGCTTAATCACCTCATTATTCACTTAACAATTGCAGTAATTCACTTAACAACTATGGAAAAAAGTTATCAAATGGGGTAAAATTCACTCAACAGCTGATTTTCTTAGGAATTAAAATCTGGGGTGCAACTATGGCCATAAGTTGAAGACTACCAGTATTTGACTTCCTCTTTTGAGTCAGCTGGGCTGTTTCCATCAGTCTTTTGTTGTTATTACCCTTATTTTGGCTATCATGGTGTTTTTCAGACTGTGAGAACTAACTTTCACATCCAGATAAATGTAGCTTGAATGGGCAGTCTAGAATTCTTTAGTATAATACACCTTAATTAATATTCATATGTGTTCAGGTCACCTGAAGACCCCAAGGTATGTAGTTACAGCCATAAGTACTCGCAATAGCGGCACTCTACAAAGCAAATGTATTGCATACAAAAGTACCGGTATTGTAAGAAATGTCAACCTAAAGAAAAGTAAGCTTTAATGTATACTTATTCTCTACTGATATTTTTTATTATTTGTCTCATCAGGTTGCCAATAAATTATAAACAAACAAATAATTAAGAATCACTTGTCAGTGTTTCATTCAATATATTATGAACAAAATGTTGTCATGATGAAGGCAACACATTCCTATATACTAATAGAGTCTGAACATATTCAGTGTCTTCTGAATATGCAATAGTAAATAGAACATAAATTTACAAGAGATATTGCATTATTTTACCTTTCTAAGATATTAAAATACATAAAATGAGAACATAGATAATGATGATGAATTCCACATTTGGAATCTAAAGTTGCTCCTTTAGAATCATATCAGCCAATAAAGTTTGTAAAAAAAAAGAATCATATCGCCTTTTCCATCTATGACCTATGACTTCTCTGGCCCAAAATAATTACAAATAATGGTTTCAAATAAAGTTGTCTAAATTTCAATCTGAAATGTAATACTGGTAACAATATTTAGCCTGAATAATATTAGACTTTTGATTTTTTTATTGAATGCTTTGCTTTAAATAAAAAGTTTTCTTATAGAGTCAGCTACTGAAAGTATTAATTTTATTTAATCCTGACAAGTGTTCTAGGTACCTGAATGATAATGCTAATAAACAGATATGGACTGTGTTCATAACAGAAATTTAAATAAACTAATTAGATTTCAGAGTGATCTATGAGTATTATCAGCACAAAAGGTCACAAGTACAAAGTACATGATCATAAATATATTTAACGTACATGGTTGAAATGTGTCTGTTTCTCCACAGCTAAATGTTAATAGCTCTGATATACAGATGTAACAGTAATCCCAGCCAATATTTAATTCAATTTTAATTACATTTTAACTTTTGTACTTTGTTGTTTTAAATGGCTATAAACTGCCCTGAGTCCGCAAGGAGAGGGGTGGTATAGAAATTTAAATAATAAATAAATAAATTAACTGGTATCTTTGGTAAAGAGCTACACAAAGCATCTTAACATTTTCTACTTCAAGGAAAATTTCTGAAAATTTGGCCTAAACACTATACTGGATATAGTGTAGTGAAGTGTAGCATTTTGTAGTGCAACACAGTACAGTACAGTGTAGTAATACTATACTGGCTGGGCAGCATGGTGGCTCAGTGGTTAAGAAACTGAGTTAAGATGCTCAACGGTTAAGATGCAGGTTCAAGACCGAAGAACCATGCAACAGGCTGAGCTGCCATCCTCCTCTCAGCTCCTGCCAACCTAGCAGTTCAAAACATGCAAATGCAACTAGATAAATAGGTACCACTACAGTGGGATGGTAACAGCACTCTCTATCATCATGCTGGCCACATGACTGCGGAAATGTCTTTGGACAGCTCTGGCTCAATGGCCTTGAAACAGAGATGAGCACCATCCTCTACAGTTGGCAATGACTAGCAAAGTAAAATCCATAGGGATTCCTTTACCTTTTTTTCTTTTTACTATATTAGATCATTTTAATCCTTAGATATAAAGATAAATGATGGAGAAACATTTTTTGTATACGAGGAGCAATCCTAAATACTTTTTACTGTAACCAAGTTCACTGAAAGGTTTATTTTGATTTTTCCCTCTAGAAATATTTTATGCCTAGGAAAGGAGGAAACCCATGAAAAGAAATTATGCTATACAACTTGAATCTTAAAATAAACAAGTATGACTTAAAATCATAGCATGGATATCTTCTGAATGTTTTCTAGTACTAAATATGGCCTGGAGAAGTGTTTCTCAAACTTAGCAACTTTATAACATGTGGACATCTTAAAGTTGCCAACTTTTGAAAAACTCTGGCTTAGAGGTTGTATGTGTGTTCTGCCTGAAAAGCAAAGGGGGCCAAAAAGTACAGTCACAAACTTTTTTTGTGTGGTGTTGGAATTTGGTAGCTTAAAGGACAAAGCAAAAGATCTGCTAATGCCATACAAATGCTTTTTGGCATCCATTTCACCATGCAACATTCCTGAGCATCCCTAAATGGGCTTTAGCCCTACTTACTTAGGGACAGTTTGGCCCCTAGCATGCCATGCAGAGCATGATGTGACTTTTCAACCAATGCAAGTTCCACACCCCTATTCTAGACTGCAACCACAACCTTTTTAAGAGGGAAAAGGAAGAAATGCAAAGTTAGCACTTTTACTTTGGAGCTGTTTTGGACAATATGATTTGTACACTGCAAAAGAAGGACAGTTGCATCTGAAACATACTTGTTGGGAAAGAAGGCAATTGTAGGCCAACACATCAAAAAGGCAGGCCGGAAAATATTCCTTTTGGGGAAACCTCTTAGAGCAGTGTTTCTCAACCTTGGCAGTTTGAAGATGTGTGGACTTCAACTCCCAGAATTCCACAGCCAGCATTGCT
>JANHFR010002766.1:117849-133876 GCA_032468015.1 Mimophis mahfalensis | reverse complement strand
TATTCTATTCTATTCTATTCTATTCTATTCTATTCTATTCTATTCTATTCTATTCTATTCTATTCTATTCTCTGCTTCCTCAGCTCTTCCCACGAATACAACGATCTTCAGTGTAAGCTGATACTGGATCCATAGATTTTTTTTTACCTTACTGTCATATAAGTGTCTTGGGTCTTTAGGATTTTAGGATTTTTGAAACTCTTGTGATATTCTTTGGGTCTGTAAAAATGTTTCAGAATTATAGGAACTGGAGGGGCCATTGAGGCAATTGACTCCAATTGCTCAGGGCAGGAAGCCATTCAAATCATCTGGTGATAGCTGGCATCTCTGAGAGCTGGCCTAGTATACAAATCAGCATTCATGATAGCTTCTTCCTTGACTGAGTTATTTTTAGGTTACAGGAACTTCACGCTGCACAATCAACTAAGTAAGGAAAAAATAATATTGGCATTCCTACAACATTCTAGAAACAAATTGTACTCCAAAGGCTTCAGATGTTTTCAGCATTCCCAGCTCTTAGTCCATAAAAGCCAGTGCAGTATAATCATTGAAGAACTGGGCTAGAACTAGTGAGTGAGAGCTAGGTTTCAGTCTCCACTTGGCCTTTGGAATTGGCCAGGTAGGCTATACAAAATACTGTGCTAAATAAGCATAGGATTGGTTAGTTTGTGAATCAATATGTAGAAATCCAGCCATCGTCTGCACTGCCATTCAAGTTTTTAAGCAGGTAAAATAGATATTCCCAAAATGTCTAAAATTACTTGGCTATCCAGAAAGCTAAAAGAGGTCAATCTGAGATCAGTTCAGTTATTAGATTAAATTAGGTTAAATAAAAGAAAGTGTTAGCTCTGTTTGCATGTTTTAAAATAGTGTATTTCTTGCAATTTATTCTTTTGTTAATCTTTTCAGTAGTATTCTGAGAAGGGCATGTGGAATCTCACTATCTATAATTTGAGGTAATGTATTCTTATAGGAAGCAGGTCTGTCTTGATTTATGTAGATTGGCAAACTAACCAAAATACTGGCTAGTGAATTCTGGGAATTGAAGTCCACATAATCTTAAAATGGCCAAGTTTGAAAAATATTGTTTTATTAGGTGAATCTATTAGGTGAATCCAGATTGTATCATCAATTTATAGTTCATTCAACACCCTCCCAATACCCAATAGAGTTAATCAAATAAATTATTGCTTAGTTACCCATGCATGTTGTTTCATTAGAGGTATAATGATTAATTGGATTCTGACTTAATATTATTTGAACCCAGTCAGCTGAATAAGCCACAATTTAGCAAACCATACTTTAGCATCATATGTATACCTAATGTTTTTTAAAAAGATATAGATGAGACTAAAAAGCCTAAGGAATCATTGTTAATCCAGACTGCTGTTAAAAAGCGTAAGAGGATATGGTTAATCTTTAGCCGAGAGGTGATCCAGGAAGTGTCAGTGCTATAGATAAGACTGAAATTGGGGGACAAAAAGAAGAAATCTTAGAAATGGCAAACCATTTCTTATTGTCAAGAAAACTATAGGCATATCCCCATGATATTACTAGAAATCTGACTTGAACAAAGAGTTAGAGTCTTATGAAAGAGCCCTGGTTGCACAGTGGTTAAAATGCAATGTTACAGGCTAATTCTGCTGACTGCCAGAAGTTCGATCCTGACCGGCTCAAGGTGGACTCAGCCTTCCATCCTTCCAAGGCTAGTAAAATGAGGACCAAGATTGTTGGGGGAAGTATGCTGACTCTGTAAACTACTTAGAGCGGGGCTGTAAAGTCTAATTGCTTTTGTTTATGAAAATTATTTTGAGGTGCTAAACAGCCTTGTAGTTAGATATACTATGATACCTCAATCATAGTTTATAGTTTGTTTGTTTACTCATCTACATCATGGATCATTATGTCACCCAGACCCAGCTGTAGCATTATCATTATTCCCTCCTTTTAGGCTTCTGAATAAACCTGAATAATAAAACAGCTGAAATAGTAGCAATATTGGATCAATTTAGCCACACCAGTTCCACACCAGACCCACTGGGGAAAAAATGGCCATCTGAAGTCTATGGGGAGTTTTAATGAAACAATAACACACACACAGCAAGTGGTATCAGCCAACCAGTTTTCTCCATGGACAGTGGGGGAAAAATGGCTGAAATGGAAGGAAATCAAAACTAGCCATAATCAGTAACTGGATTATGAATACTGGCACCAGATTTAATTTAGAGCTTTTTGTGTGAGCTCCATCACACTTGATGTCTTAGTTCCTGTCTCAGACAAGCTACCATATGTATACATTTAGTATGATTTTTTTTTACAACTCACAGATCAGTTGAAGAAATTAAAATTGTTTCTTTTTCAGGTACTGTAACACTTCTATTCCAGAAAACAAAACAAAACTGTGGTTTCCTTATAGTCAGTCTGTGACTCTGCTCTTTCTTACCATCTTGTTGGTTAGCTTCAGTGCTTAAGTAAACTAGCTGTTTTTCTTCCCTGCACTGGGACTGAGAGTTTTGACTATTAAGAAAGAATTAGAGAATCTAAGATTTGAAAACAGGTCTTATCCTTATCCCTATCTTCCAAAGTTTGTTTACAGTGTGAAAACAGTCTAAACAGTCGTAGGATTCAACTTTTTTTACTCCCGGTTCTGTGGGCGTGGCTTAGTGGGCGTGGTAGTGTTGTCAGCCAATCAGAGGTGGTATTTGCTGGTTCTCAAAATTATCGCTACCAGTTCTCCGGAACCTGTCGGAACTGGCTAAATACCACCTCTGAGTCTAAACAATTTAATAGTTTGGTCTAGTGGTTAAGACACCAGGCTAGAAAGTGGGAGACAGTGAGTTCTAGTCCTGCTTTAACTATGAAGGTCAGTTGGGTGACTTTGGGACAGTCACTCTTTCTTGGCCAATTCACCTCACAGGGTTGTTGTGGAAAAAATAGAAGGAAGGCGTATTGAATATGTTCGTCACCCTGAGTTATTTGTAAAAATAAAAAAGGTGGGAAATAAATAAGTAAATACATAAATAGATAAATGAAAACTGTAGACTCCTCTAATTATAATTTTCCCATTGGCACATACAACAGAATAAAGTTCTTGCTGAAGACATCCGTCCCGTTTCATCATTTGTAATGAAATGAACCATTTGTTACAGCGGGAAATATAATATACGGGGACTAATTACAAAGAGGGAATGAGATCTTTTAAATTTCTTACTGTTAACAGACTTCCTGGTAGCTTAAAAAAAATCCTTTTTATCCGAGACAATTTCTCACCTGACATTGGCAACTTTTAAAGCTTCTTTTATTTGGGAGTTGAAGGATGAAGTATGAGAGATGAGGTGAGAGAAAGGGTGGCAGATGGCAGAGGTTGGAGAGAGAAAAGGAAAAAGTAGATAAAAGGGCAAAGAAAAAAGAAAAAAAGAAAGAGTGCACACAGAATGGTAGCAAGAAAGAAAAAAGTGATTCAAAGTATTTCTTCAAATGGGTAAAAGGATTCTGAAATCTCTCAGGATTATACTTTTTTAAAAAAAATACAAGCTATGGATAAAAGCTAATATTGACTTAGCTTTGAATATTTAGCACATTCAGAATTCTTTAACCCAAACCATTAACTTTCAAACACATTTTTATTGAATACTTAATAGTTGCAGCTTCCTTGAAGGATACGTTTTGAATGCGATTGAAAAATCGTTATGTTGTAACGATCATAAGGGAAACTAAATACGTTTGCTCTGAATAAATAGAATAGATAATAAACAACATTCAGAACAGGTGTGTAGTATGAAAATTCTTAGAAATATTTGCAGTGGAGGTTTTCCATTACTGAAATATATCATGGGAAATTATTTATTTCCAACTTTTATTATTTTTATGAATAACTCAAGACAGGAACATGCCTAATATTCCTTCCTCTTCCTCTTTTCCCCACGACATCAACCCTGGGATGTGATTTGGGCTGAGAATAAGTGACTGGCCCAAAATCACCCAGCCAAGGCATCCAGTGAAGGTTTTGGGTTTTTTAAAAAAAAATCTGTGGGCCTTAATAAAGAGGTATGCATGATGATTATTCTATTTTTTCCTATTTGCCTACTTAAGTATTTTTTTTTTGCCTGCTATGAATGAAAGGTAGAGAATTGGAGGAGGCTGAATGGGATGTTAGTTCTTTCATTAGCTTTTACTAGAAACCATGGCTCAGCAGATGGCATCTAATTTATATAGCTTGGCCTACCTGTTTTTGTATCAAAAAAAGTAGAAAAAAATATGAAGATTTCTGCCTGGCATTGCTGCCCTGTGTTTCCATAGTGCCAGGGTCTAGTGAAACTGAGCTAATTAATTTTAATTAAACTAATGAATGATTAATGGTTGGCTGAGCTCTTGCAGGGGGAATGCAAACAGGACTTTGATAGATACTTTTTGTGGTGCCGAAGGTTTTCCCATTCATAAGATCTTCTATTCTGTCCTGCCTCCTGGGATTCCCCTCTCTCTCCTGCCAGCAAAGCTCTGGGCTGCCTTGCCATCATTCCCACAGTTATTCCTCTTCCTGTTGCTTCAAGGGTAGCTTTCTTTTGATGCAAAAACAAGGATGGATGATAGAAGAATTATTTTTTTCCCCTCTGGCTTATGTGCTATTCTGTTCCCCCTTTGAATAATTGGATGAAGCACTGGAAGGGTAGAGTACAGCAGTGAAGAAAGCAATAGGGCGTGGCCAAATTGGCATGGCCAACTTGTTGCGTCCAACTTGCTGTGGGACCAACTCACCATGGCCTAACTCTCAACAGGACAAGAGTTACACTAATATCAAAGAAATGATGGAATAAAATTGTTAAAGAAAGGATGCAACAGCAGGGACAAAATGAAATGTGAATGGCAAAAGTTAAAATAAAGTTTAGATGATTTTAGATACTTGAATTGATGAATTGTCCTGCAGCAAGCTGTCCATGGTCAGTTGGCCATAGCGAGTTGTCCGGTGGTGAGTTGTCCCATTTCTGAGGTGGGAAGTGTCTTTTAGCCTGCAGCCTCAAGCCACAAAAAAGGGAGAGGCCCTGGCGGTGTTGATGATCAAAATATTTTATGATCAAACATCCTTGCAGGCTATTTTCTCCACAGGGTTATCTTCACAGTGAAGCAAGCTGAAGCCACCAATTGATTGCTTTTGTGGGAAGGGGAAAAAAAGGAATTCAGAGACCAATGAAAAACAATGCTTCTACTGAATCCAGTTACTGTGTTTAATTAAGAGAGGGGTTTTGTTTGTTTGTTTGTTTCTCTTGTCCTAACTATAAAAAAGACTTTCAAACAGAAATCTTAGCTGATGGGTTCCCCTTTGAAGACCAGGCAAATATTCCGGGGGCAGAGGGGAAAGTATTTCCAGAAAGGGCAAAATTATGCTAATTAGTGTGGCGTCCCCAAGCGCCCAGTCTGGCGGTTGCTTGCTGCCGTCACTTTCACCCTCAAGCGGGGAACAGAAGTTCTGGAAGAAGGTAAAGAGAGAGGCAGGTAGCGGGCCCGCCCCTCGCCTTCCCCCGCCCAGCAGCCGGACGCGTTCCCGGGCGCGGAGACCTTCTCTAGCCGTGGGAAAGGGGACCAAGCGCGCTCCTCCTCCTCCTCCTCCCAGGCTTTAGCTGCCGTTTCTGAAGCTTCCCGCCGCCACGCTCAGATGGAGCCGCGCTCCGGGCGTTTCAGGGCGCTTCTTCGTGCGTTGCTTCTTCACGGTAAGTTGCAGACATCGTGGGCTTTACGGGCAGGCGTGATTCCTGCTCCGAGCGATCTGAGCCGTGGGGGGTGATGAGTTAGAAGAGCCGGAGGGCCGATTCCCTGGGTGGCAGGTGAAGGAACCTCTGGGAAAGCACTTCCCACTTGGTTCACGTCGATTCTTCTTTTGCAGGATTGATCTGGAGGGGCGTGGAAGCGCACTTTTCCCCGCGTGAGGTTTCCGGGCTCTCAAGGTAAGAAATGTGGACTGTGGGTGTGTGTTTCTCAGCCGGCAGTGTACTCTTTTTCCACATCTGGAGGGCCACTCACCGAAATTCTCCCGCAGTCTCTGGACCAGAAGGTCCCCTTCTTTGCTACCTTGAAGAGTTGCATTGCAAGAGGGCCCTTCCGTGGAGGGAAGAGCCTCTGACATCCGCACCATCCTTGTGATGGGTAAAGTGATACCTGATGAGATTCTCCTCCTGGTGCTTTGACCCTTGAATGCTCAGGATGGGCCTGGCCCACATCCTATGTGCTGTGGTGGTTATCTCAGGAATGTGGTTCTGATTTAGAAGGTTTATCAAGCCTTTGTCACAGCTCTGTGAAGACTTTCTACAGGTGTTCGACTATGAGTCCAATGATTCTCTGCCTATGCTAGGAATTATGAAAGTTGAGGCCCCAGACATCCTTAGAATACCAGTCAAAGAATATCATTTTGTGTTGTGCTGAAATTTTCAGAGATGTATCCAAGGTAAAAGAGGGGCAACAGTCAAAATTTATACAAGATAGGGGAAACACTCAAAATCTATCCAAAGGAAGCTATGAACCTATTGAAGAAAATCCATAAAGCGGTTTTTTGCAAACTTAGAAGTTCAAGGGTGAATATGATTTAATATGGACCACAGTACACTTTTCCTGCAATGTCTGGGGAAAAAGTCCCATGGAATTCTTCATGTCTAAGCAAAGGTGTAGCCTCTTTCATCTGATTCATGTTGGGCGAATCAATCAAAGAAGTGTATATAGAAAATTATGTTTACATAAATAATGACTTAAGATTGCATAAACTAGTCACAGATTGAATGTTTCTAAAGAAATATGTTCTGATCTATGAAATAAAAATAGTCTTAACTGTTACAAGGTTTTAGATATCGGATAATCATAGGCTAATAATATATGAAAATTATATGTACTGTATATCTAGTTTGCAGGCTAAGAAAGGGAATTTAAAATAATTATTTCATAACATTTTAGCATCCTGTAGGATTTCATAGAAGAGCCATTGAAAAATTTGATTTTTTTAGTGTGCTAAATATTGAAAAATATGGAATGCTTTGGAAAAATATATGAAAACGTAAGAAAATGAATATAAATATAGTTAAATAAAAGCATTTTTCTGCAGAAGTAATTTGAGTAGAAGAATTTTTTTTTTAAATTCCCAAGAAATGATTTGGTGGTTATAATATGGAGTACTCAATCTGCCAGGAAAGTTTTCACAAAGGTATAAACACAGCATTTCTACCAATAAAATTTAAAATGTCTTAAAATGTTCAACATCAATTAATGCCTCCCAACTTTAGAAGAGAAGAATACTGTTACTTCCTTTAAAAGTATGTTAAAGTTTCTTAGGTAATATTAAGAAAAAACAGAATTGCTAAAAAGACACACACACACAAAATAAAGGAATTTGTTATTGCTGACTGAACAGTAGCAATCAAAGCTCTTAAAGGCAGGGCTTTATTTTTTGTAGCATCAAGAATTAAGGGGCACCCCTTAAATTCCAATTTTTTTTGTCTACTGATTCAGTCAGGAGGCCTCAAATTGAGTGGAAGTGCAGCTCTCCTAAGTTCTGCATGAGTAAGAAAGGTGCAGATTACCTCTGCTTAACAAATCCAGCCTTGTTCTTTACTTCCTTAGGAATGACAGCAGTGCGGTTCCTCAGAAACGAGATCCTAGTGTCCTCAGCGATCAGGTAAGTCACCAACTCTGCAGCTGTTTTTAGAATTTTAATAGTTGGTGTGATAGAATGAACAATTCTCAAACTAGCTTATCCTGTGTGTAACTTTACGATCCTATGGTTATTTCCCTTCAATCTTTTGACACTGAGTTTTTGAACTCCTGATATGAATATTTTTACTATTTGCATTTTTGGCAGGATTGAGGGGAAAAAAACCGTGAGTTATAGATAGCTTTGCAATTCAAAAAGGGTTTACTTTCATCAATAGATGAATTTGCTAAGAAAGCCTTGAGCTCTGTTCTTTTATTGGAATGGTATGATCGGATCATTTATGCACTCAGCATTAAGCAAAATGCTTCCTCTATGTATGTTTTGATTGGAAGAAATGTATTAAAATGTATGAATGTGTCATACAACTGATTGAAGAAATTCAAGAAAAAAATGACAATGTCACTTTAGAAGCAATTATTACCACATATATTTAATAATAGAGCATACTTAACATGTATGTTTCTTCAAGAGTCCAGCTGTTGTGAAATCAATAAAAAATTACAAAGGATAAGTAAGTTTGAATTTTTGGTTCATTTTATAAATTTTTTTTTTTTTTTTAATCCCATTTATATGCCACCCTTCTCCGGAGACTCAGGGCGGCTTACAGTATGTTAAGCACAAATCAATGTGTTTAGCAATTTACAATTATAACAATGATTTAGATACTATAAACTTCATTTTATAACATTTATAACAAAATATATAATGTGACTCACATGGTAATCATTCTTGCAATCATATTCCCAATAATTCAAAGCATATGGCCGTAGGTGCTTTCCTTGCCGCACCAGACTTCGATTATTAAATTTTAAAATAGAATAAAATATTGTCAGTTTTATTACAAGCAAGCAAATAAGAATAAATAAATAAACACCAGGATGAGTTATTGGAAATGATTCAGTAAGTAGTGTTATCATTTTATAGTTTGTCTAAAAATAATCACTAAAATATATTTCCTCTTTTTAATTGAGAGAAGGCTTGTTTAGCATTTAGGCCTCAATCAGAAGTCTAAGAGTGGTATTTTACAGTAGTTGATACGTATCTTGCTTTCTTTCTATTCTACATTGCTTCCCCTGCTATTGAATCTTGCAGCTGTTTACAATAAGAATAAAAACAATTACAATACATTGCTTTATTTTATTATACTTTATCAGTTTAAATATATTCATTGAAATTTAGAAGAAAATAAGAAAATAAAACTATTCATCCATAACATTTGCACAAAAAATGCAGTCTATTCTGCTTTTTATTTTGTACAGCCTATTTAACTCCTCTAAATTCAGATTCTGTCTTTTGTTTCTCTCCAATTTTTTTGTTACTGAAAAGTTTAGTAGACAGAAAAAATATTATACAAAATACACACAGGAAATTAAACCAACTGGCAGTAAATCTGTGTTTTTTTTAAAAAGAGTCCAAGAACTGGAAATAGCCTCTTTTGTTGCCTTATCTTTAGGTTGTTGATATTAATTAAGTTGCTCAGAACACATGTAAAATATTTGACAGGGATAAAAGAAACGTTCTGATTATTAAAGCCATGTTACTGAGATTAAATGTTTATGAACACTAAGATTAATGAATAATCCTTTGAGTATTTCAGAAAGGTGGGCAATTTAAGACAAATATGCAACCAATTAAGGCTGAATTGACTATAGGGTTAGAGTCAGTGATTCAATATCACAACCTTCCCACTCCCTTATTCCTGTTATTGCAGGTTCTTTCATGATGCTCATAGCTACTGTTTTGCAGAACATCACAGATAAAACAATGCAAAAATATTCATACATAGCTTGCTCAGTGAGAATCTTGCAGGGGCATATATAGACTTCTCTTAGGAGAATGTTTCCTAACTGGATCAGTGGAAATTCTTCACAATTAAGAGGAACCACGTTAGGGAAACTTCCAAAGGCACACTGCAGAAATCATAGTGGAATGTAACACATTCAGGTTGGAGTTGCACTGCACCTCTATTTGTATACCTGACTAAAATTAGTCATGGCAAGACCAGATAAAAGACACTTTCTTGGATTCAGATTGATACTATCACACTATATAGCAGGTCCTCACTCATCCTGAATAAGTCAGAAGAGTGTTGCAAACATACGGGTTCTAAAATGGATGTATCCATCCCTTTCGTCCATTCTTTCTTTGGCAGTGATAATAACTGATCCACTTTTTCCTGTAGTGATAGACCAGATCTGTTAGGGAGGATCTCAGCAGCTTCACCATTTCATATCTCTCTGTTCATGTCAACACTCCCAGGTCAACCAGACAGGAAACAAGACTAGATAAACTAATTCTACTTTATTGTAAAACTACATTAACATCATCTTGCAAGTTTGAAGCTACAGACTTCCTGCTGCCACTTTTAACTGCTTGATCCATTAGGGCAGATCCCTTCAAAGTATCTTTCTCTGACCTGTAGGCCATTAGGAGTTGACTTCTCTCATTGGATCATATATGAGGCAGCTTCTGTTCCGCTCCTTCCCTAAAGTTATCCACATATTCCATTTCAGTTGGTCTTCTTGTGATTCTTTCACTCTCATTAAATTAAGTATAATTTACATCCTGGCAGCAGCATCCATTCCATGTGGGTAAGGACCTGTACTCTCATAGCCAGTATCTTCTGGACCTGAGGCTGAGAAAGTTTCGTCTTTCTTCTACACAGCTTCACGTGAGGATATGGAGTGGGGACAATGTTGCAGCAGAGATTGGTAACCAGAAGTTGAATTCTATCCACTTTCAATATCTCTGTAGAAAAAAAAAATCATGACATTGCCCACAGCTGTAGACAGTTGCTCCTTAGAAATCAAGGCTTATTATGCACTCAGCTCATGGCTGAAAGTACCATCAAATTCACAGTCATTAACATAGTCTATATGGACATAAAGCAGAGCCTTATTTCTTAATAGATTTTGGATTGGAATAAACAGCAACAGGATGCTTAGAAGTTTTATTTCAGAAAGCTATAAATGGATTAAAAATCTAGAGGGATTTGAAATAATTTTGAAATTAATTATAAGAAATATTTCTGTGTGAAAATATTGTTTGGGGAAAAACATGATCAGATGAGATTCCTATGGGTGGACACCAGAGGGAACCAGAAAGAGCTAAAGATCAATTAAAGGAGAAGAAAACTTAAATTTGACTTCCCAATATAAAATGAAGCAAAATACTTTAACTTTGTATGAATTCAAGGATATTTGGAAGCATTCGACTAAGAAGTTAATCTTTTGCTATTGTAGATAAACCAGATTTAAAAGAGGTTATAGAAGACAAACAAGCTTTACAGGACAAGAATGAGACCGAGGTTGACTTTAATGTGGATTTAAAAATGACAGCTTATAAGGATAATATGGAAAAGATGTTACACTGGACATACAAATGAAATTCACTCATGTCTTAATAATTCAAAGGAATACACAAACAACAAACCAGTAGAGTGTTTGGATAATTTTCTGACTTTAGATTTACAAAAGAGACTTGTTAAAGTTTGAAGGATGTCTGAGAAGAGACAAAGAGAAAATGAAAATAAATTCTGGGATATCCTTTAAAGGAATTAAAGATCAAGAGTGTTAAAATCCAAAGGAAAGGAATATAAACTTGTTTGTTTGATCAAAGTTAAAATACATACACCATGTTGTTGTTACTGGTAACCCTTAATGGAGTTTCCTGACCAGGACCAAAGATTTGGAAAAAAGACATTTTTGTTTATTTTTAGAGAAAATTATTACTGTGTTGAAGTAAAGGGAAAGAATATAAAGTTGGTTTATTTGATTGTTAAAATATATATGTTGTTTTCTGATAAGGACTTTTGCTGACTAGGGCAGAACATGAGTCTTTAAGAATTTGTTTATAGATAAGATATGACATATGAGAGGAAAATATGTTTTGTTATATTCTTAGAGAAGGTGATAAGTTATGAAATTGTTTGTACTTGTGATCAAGAGGGAAATCATCAGACCAGAACTTCTGCTGCTAACCACTATGACCATTAAGTAGGTTGTGCAATTTTATGACTATTTTTGCCACAGTCATTAAACAAATCACCCTGGTTGTTAAGTGACTCAAACAGTCACTAAGCAAATCCAGTTTTCCCCAATGACTTTGCTTGTTGTTCCCCTCTCTGGGAACATCCTAAATGGAAATTAGGTGACCCCAGAATGCTGCCACCATCAAAAATATATTCTGGTTTCCTAGTTCCTGAATTTTGATCACAAGACCCTAGTCATCAATACTTTTTCCATGCTGTCATAACTGAGAATGATCATTAAATAAATGGTTATAAGTTAAGGAATATTTGTATTGGTCTTTTATCTTTATAACTTTAAACTTTAATAAAATTATATACTCTTTGTCTCTCTCTGTGTGTATTTTAGATTAGGGGATGCAAGGAGGATTCCTATTACTAAAAAAAAAAAAAGTAAACACACAAACCCCTCAATTTTTGAAATTTTCAAAAAAAATGGAAATTGAGTGTACCAAACAGATTCTAATGCAGATAAATACAATTAGAAGGGGACAAGGGTGAAGAAATAACTCCAGTGACATAAATAGTACCGTGATTGTGCACAGTAAATATGTTCTGTAAATGTTCAATAAAGCATATTTTTGAGGACTTAAGATTCTGCAAGGTCCTATACTGTAATATTTTAATTTGCAACAAAATAATATTGTATCTTAATCATTGTACATTTTTCAATCCATTTACACATATGAATAATGGACAATTATATGTTATTTCAAATTAATAGATTTTTTTTTTTATTGCAGGTATCTGGATTTTCATCTTATCGTTCTTCCTCTACCACAGTATCTTCATACAGGGAAAGAAGATTCCGTAACATATTCTGTGATTCATCAGGTAAGCTTCCCAAACTATTTGAAAATTTTTAAAATCACCATGATGAACCTTACTGCAGTAAATTACATCTAATTTCCTTATTTGAACATTTTTCCAAAGTTGAACTTGCAAGGCACAATATTCAGCAGCGAAAGGGTCGATGGGGCTATGCCATTCTTGTAGAATAACAAAATTTGAAGATTTATTAATTATTGGTAGGCTTCCTGACTTGTTGATTATTATCTATGTTATAAAACATTTCATCAGTTTGTGAGTTGATGGCCTATTGAGGTGCTCTAGAGCTTTATGAGGTTTATAGAATGTATACCAGGCAACACATTTTTTCAGTGGTGGCCCCCAGCATATATGGGCATTTGTGGATAGCCTGTTGAGAGTCCCCAGCTCTTCCTGTGGTTCATGAAGAATGTACCAAGTGACAGACCTTTTTAGTGGTGGCTCCCAACGTATGAAACATAATTATAAATGCACCAATACACTTTAGAAACAAGATAAATGGATACCATTACAGCAAGGTTTTGTTCTGGCGACTGTCCTGGATATCCAGTTTATTATTCTGACTGTATTTAGTTATTTAAAAACCTTGTTCATTGTCCTGAATCTATAGGGTTTGAGGAGGTTTTTAAATGTTGTTAAAAAAGGATATAAATAAAGAATTGCAGAATTAGTGTAATATTCCCAAATTATTATTGTGATTAAGTAGAGTAGAGTGCCAGTTTAATTAAAGGGGAAAATATCCTGGATTTTAAATAGAATATTCCATCAAGTTATTTAATTGGTCATATACTGTTTCATTTCCAAAGATGAAATAAATAATGGTATATTTTAATTTATGTATTAGTCTTTGACCATGAGGAGATAGTACTTTTATTTTGCAAATGCTGTTTGTTTCTTTACAAAAATTCTCAGCTTGTAAGGAATAATACCCTGTAATCTGATTCCTTTCATATTTCTTAGTTAAAAGAATTTTCCCTCTCAAATTTGAGAAACGCAGGATCTCAAGCCTAAGAATATATATAAATGGCTTGTATGAAGCTAAGTAAAGCTACCTCAGATAGGAAAAAGGGTGGGAAAAAAGCGCTGTTTTATTTCCCATTTTTATCTTGTTCAAAATTACAAAAAAACTATGTTGTATGATGTTATGCCCACAATAGCAGGAGATTTTGCCTCTGTTGCTTTGTAAAAATAATAACTGTATACCAGAGGCAGGAAAAGGAGAAGGGAAGGAATTTTTTTTATAAAAGCCCAAAGATGAAGGGGAAGGGAAAAAAGTGGGATGAAAGGTATATAAAGACCTTCAAGGTAATGGCATACATGGATCACCCGGAGGAAAGGGAAGAGGAGGTGCTGCCTAGGAAACCATCAGACAAAAGAGGCAGGAGCCTGCTATTGTTTAATAATCAAAGAAAGAAACTTAGGAAGGCTCTAATGGGTCTAGCAGTTAAAAGTGGTGGGTGGGAACTTTGTACTTTCAGATTTTAAGGATTCTTGTTAATGTAGCCTTACAGTGAAGTAGACTTGGCTCATCTAGTCAAGCCTCCAGTCTTTACCTGGAATGACTGACATTCATTCTACCTGGAGACTTCTAGCTGGAGGAATTATTTAATCAAGAATACTATTTCTATTAAAATTCTGCAGAGCCGACATCATAAGCTGGACTCCCGTAGAAACAGATGTTGAGTCAAAACAGGGAACAAAGACATTAATAAAACCTTACAAGAAAAAAAAAATGTATGGAAAACAGCCTGTAATTGGCTATTGAACTGCTGTCTTCAAAGTATAGTAAATGGCTTTGACAATTGCTGAATGTTATTTTTATTTGGTTGTGTAATTTAGCCTGTTTAATTAATGGGAGCTGACCCTTCCCAAGAACACAGAATAGGAATCTCAGTTTTATTAAGTTTAACTAGATTACAGCAAGTGTTCAAAGAACTGTGTCTCATCTAAATCAATAGAAGGTCAATAAATGGAGGTCACTTGAAAGAATTTTGGGGATGCCTTCAAGATAGCTTCTACTTTGAGGGAATATTACTGTAATGTCCTACATTTATCCAAAGTACACTGATTTAAGGTCATTAAGCCTTCTTTTTTTTTTTAATTGAAAAGTTTTACAAAAATATATTTTCAAATTTTCAACCCATCCAACCCCCATCCCCTCCCTAACTCTCCCACCCGACTTCCCAGACCTAAACAAGGAGTACAAACCTAAATTTACCCATTCCAAATTAATATCCTTCTTGACAAGATACAAAAAAAAATAAACAATTAAATTACATCCATATCCAAGCATAAAATAAACATTATAAAGCAGATAACAATACTCTTGTCCAAATTATAATAAGAAAATTAGAAATCTACTTTCTTTCACAGATATAATCATTTCATATCCAAAGAAAAAAATAAGCATTATAAATCAAATATCAATACTCTTATACAATTTACAATATTATCAAAAATGAAAAAATAAAAAAAGAATTAAAAATCCACTTTCCATCACAAATATAAACATATAACTACATAATAAACCTTCATAATTGCTCCAGATTTGTACCTGTAAATATTCACACCTCCGAAAGGGTCTTCTCTTTCGCATCATACATTCGTATAAAATGTTATTAAGTACTTTTTTTAAAAAAAAATTATAGATAGGAATTGAGTTTAATGCACTTTTTAATGTTGGCATTAGTAACATTTAGGATGAGGGTAGAATTAGAATTAGAATTTATTGAACTTATATGCCGCCCTTCTCCCGAGGGACTCAGGGTGGTGAGCAACAATAAAAAACACAAAATACAAATAGTAAAAAACACATTAGATCAAGAAGTTCAATAAATGATTAAATGTTAATTTTAAATAAACAACTAAAACCAATTAAAATAATTTAAAAAACCCCACTAATTCCAGGCTGGCCATCTGGAACAACCACATCTTCATGTCGCGGGAGAGGAATGAAAGTCAGGGGATGTCCAGAGCTTGAGGGGCATCTGATTCCAGAGAGTCAGAGCGCCCACAGAGAAGGCCCGCCCCCTGGGTGTTGCCAGCCAACACTGGCCAATGGCACCTGGAGGAGGCCCACTCTGTGAGTGCGCACCGGGCGATGGGGGCCTGATGCAGGAGGTGTTCCCGCAAGTACCCTGGGCCGATGCCATATAGGGCTTTGTAGATCACAACCAGAACCTTAAAGCGCACCTGGAGGACAACCGGCAACCAGTGCAGCTCACGCAGGAGAGGCATAACATGGGAGTATTGACATACCCCCATCACCACACATGCGGCCGCATTCTGGACCAGCTGAAGCCTCCAGGTATTCCCCATGGGCAGCCCTATGTAGAGGGCATTGAAGTAGTTGAGGTGAGAGGTGACGAGAGCATCAGTGACCATGGTTAGGGCATTGCGGTTCAGAAAGGGGTGTAACTGATGCACGAATTGGACCTGAGCAAATGCCCCCCTGGTCACAGCCATCAGATGATCCTCCAATG
>JANHFR010002766.1:32223-43870 GCA_032468015.1 Mimophis mahfalensis | reverse complement strand
TTATCCTGTCCACTTCTTCGGGAGTCACAGGATCAAAATCCTCCCAGATAACACACTCAAGCCCGCTGGCCTCCTCATGACTCAAGTCTGCCCAGTCTGAGTCCAACTCAGCCTGGATTCGAGCGATTTTATCCGTGATTAAATTCCTCAGCTCGTCCCTGCAGAGGGTTACCCGCAACCTCCTGATGAAGGAGAGAGCGAGTGACCCTGAACAGGGTGGCCAGGCGATCCTTGGCGGAGGCAATGAGGGTGGAGAAGTAATTACGCTTCGCCACCTCCATTGCAGCAATATAAGTCCTTGTAAAGCTCTTAACTACAATCGGTCGGACTTGGGTGGCCCTCCAACCACACTCCAGGCCCCGTCTACAGTGCTTCATGTCCCGGAGCTCCTCAGAGTACCATGGAGCCCAACGGGATCGGCGCCGAGTCAGGAGCCGCAAGGGTACGACCCGGTCCAGTGCCTCAGTGGCTGCCCTTTCCCAGGCTTCCACTAAGGTGTCGACCGAGCCGTCAGTAAGGGAGTCGGGTACAGAACCAAGCACCTCAAGGAACCAGTCAGGGTCCATAAGGCACCTGGGGTGGAACCACCTGGTTGGTTCTGCTGCCCAGCAGCGGGGGGCAGCATAGTGGAAACCCAGTTGCAGGCAACAGTGATCTGACCACGACAGGGGGAAAATGATCGGACATTTTTTGAGCTTGGCAAAAACTGTATTATCATCACAAACTTTTAAAGCTTTTATTGTTTAGAATTTTTCAGTTCAGTTGATATTACAGAAATATTGAAATGTTTAAAAATCTGTTTATATTAGTGTGCATGTATGTATATGTGTGTGTAAATTAAATTGTTAGAATAATTTAATTTTATAAATTTTGCTATAGTTTCATAAACAAATGATTCGGAATTAGTTGGGGAAACCCAAATGTGAGACAATATTTATAACTAAGTCAGTCAAGTTTTAGGACAGAAATGTTTGAACTATTACAATATAAAGATGGAGTTAGAATTCTTGAGTTCCTCAGAAATTGTATTAACCTCCATATAGAACCCTTCAGTGTATCCAAAAGCTTTCTATGAGCAGACAATATTCAATTATATATAGCAGTTTATTTTTTAATGCAAAGTTTTTAAAGCAAGATAAAGCTTTACTTCTGCCAATGGTGCAATGTAAGGCCAGTCATTATACTTTACATTATATAGTCAAAATCCCTCCCGTGAATTCACGGACATGAATTCTTGTTTTCTTGGCAGCAACACAGATGTGGTTGCCATTTTGTTCAAGATCCATCATAGAGTTTCAATGCTTCTTGATGATCTCTTACTAAACACTAATCAGATCCAACTTCATTTTGATTTTTGAAAGTAACCAAGGTCTGCTAGGTGTTATAGTTAATTGAGCATGCAGATTGGCTACTTTTATAGACTGAAGATGTTACACATGAGTTGGATTAGTTTGATTAAATCAATCTTTTTCAAGTTGTGATAATTACAATGAGGCCAGTTCTATTCTCCTGAACCACATGATATGTAGAATAATATATATGTACACCAATCTTGGAATTTTACCTCTCTGTCATTTTCTTTTTCTGATACTGTCCTGGTTTGGCATAATTACTTTACAATAAAGTAGAATTAGCTCATCTGGTCATGTTTCTTGTTTGATCTACCTTGCACAGCTGACAAAAGTTCTGTTTGAACTTTGGTAGAAGTTTGGTAGAACTACCAAATCGAAATACCACTTGTAATAGTACAAATGACTATAAGTCCTTTTGAAATATTAACTGCAACCGTAAAATTAAGCCATTTTCCTCAGGTCTTTAGTATTGGAGGGAAAGATTACTAAGTTTTTCTTTTCTTTTATATTCTGTGTTGCTTAGAATCCTTTCAGGTTGAAGTGGGTTATAAGCATTGTAAAATATATAAGTACCGAGTGTTCTCTTTTGCAGGTTTCTGTGATGGAATTTCAACAAATGACCTCATGCTACCTAATAATACTGTTGTAAGAACTGCAGCTGCTTCAGTTATCTTCACAGATAGCTGGTTGGTGCCAGATACATTGAAGTATATTGGAGAACCAAGAACCCATGAAGCTAACTGTTCAGCCATGGATTGTTCATTTTGCGTAAATATGTTGTGGAGCCAAACATTCAGCAGCTGCCATCCTTATGTAGGTTATCTTTGATTCCTACTTCAACTATTTTGCTTGTTGATAAATCTGGTCTTATATTAATAATGAGCAAACTTATGGATTAAATTAAATCAATAAAATAAAATAAATGGATTGCATTATGTTCATAAGAAGTTGCCCAGCCTTGCAGTAGGACCAATGGGATATTTATTCAAGGGCATATATTTTGGTGGGCTTGACCACAACTTGAATGCAATGCAATACAGTGGTCCCTCGACTTACGAATTTAATCTGTTCCAAATGCACATTCATTGGTCGAAAATTTCATAGGGCGAAAAGCGGTTTCCCATAGGAATGCATTGGAAATGGATTAATTCATTCCGGAGCCTAGGAAAAAGACCCAGACTCCCAGTTTTTTGTGCAAACCTCTTTATCAAGTGCACTTTAAAGGCATGCAAACTGCACAGCAACATTACTTTTCAGCAATAAATATTTACAACAGAACTTTATCATTTGTTTGGGACCGGGTCGTAAGTCGAGGAAACCGCAGCTAAAATTCAGAAGTCAGGGAAACCGCATCTAAAATCACTGACAGGTTTTCCGTTCAGATGTCGAAACATTCGGATGTCAAGTGGTTTGTAAGTTGAGGGACCACTTATTTCTATTTGAAGTGGGATCCATAATTCACAATAATCCAGGAATGAATAGCTATTGTATAATCTGAAATGATAGATAGATAGATAGATAGATAGATAGATAGATAGATAGATAGATAGATAGATAGATAGATAGATAGATTGTAGATATATTATGTTGTTCCTTTCTAATGATGCTGGTTTTCAACTCTGTCAGCTACTAATCCAAATATATGTTTTTATGTGTGTTAAGGTTTCTCCAGCTTCTTTTTGTGATTTGTGGATCCAAGACACTGAATATATTCAGGATCCATGTTTAGCACTGTCTGCTTATGTTGCCATGTGTAATAAATTTAATATCTGCATAGAATGGAGGAATTCTAGTTACTGTTGTAAGTATTAGTTATGAGACTATGCATGTTGACCCCAATAAGGTACATTGCTGGAAGTTGTTTAGACAATGTAGCCTATGAAACTGAATAATATATTGGAGCCTAAGTTCAAGTCCAAAGTCAGTCTTTTTTTGAAGTGTTGTTAATCTCTGGGCACAAATTGTATTGCAAGTGCAAATAAATATCGGTATAACTGGTTTTTTTTTAGAACAATAAAACTATATTAACAGAAGTACCGTAAATAACATCAGAGCAAATGATAAGATACATTAGCCATGGGAAAGGGGCTTTGAGCATGGAAATAAATTAATGGGATGAAGGGTGAACGTGTGAAAGATTAAGCACTCACAACTCTTCAGCTCGAAAACTCTTTTTATTTTACTTTCTAATGAGAAGGGGGTAATTTATTTATGTATTTATTATTGGGATTTCTATGCCGCCCTCCCTCCCAAAGGACTCAGGGCGGCTTACAACAATAAAAACAGAAAATACAAAAGTTAAAAGCAAATTAAATACATTCCCAATAATAATAGACACACTACCCATAACCCGCCCCCCCCCCTCAATCCAGGCCAGCCAGTTGAAAAAGGTACGTTTTCAGGCTGCGGCAGAAGGACTAGAGGTCAGGAGCCAACCAGAGCTCCAGGGGGAGTTGATTCCAAAGGTCAGGCACGCCCACAGAGAAGGCCCTCCCCCTGGGGGTCACCAGCCGACGTTGTCTGGCTGACGGCACCCTGAGGAGGCCCTGTCCGTGGGAGCGCACAGGGCGATGGGAAGTTGACGCTGGCTGCAGATACTCCCGCAAGTACCCCAGACCTCAGCCATGTAATAAGCAATAATGCCATTGCTTATTATGTCAATGCATGTGTTTTATAACCTGATGACTTCTGTATTAATAGCAACACTATGTTAACCCTGTACTTCTTGTCTTGCTAGCATTCCCTTGTCCAGAAGGTTTCACTTATAAGCCTTGTATACATCCATGCCTTGCCCCAAGCACTTGTCAGAGTATAGAGTTACCTGTAGAAGATTCAGACTCTTGCTTGGTGCTCACTGAGGGCTGCACCTGTGCAGAAGGAACCATCCTTCATCAAATTCATTCAGCTCTCTGCATCCCGGAAGAGAAGTGTGGTAGGTGCTGATTTTTTTTCTTCTTCAGCCTATAAGAAATATGCAATCCATCAGACAGCTGTGATGAATTCAGATCCCAGTTCATCCTCAGAGATTACGATCAGTTGCAAGTAGTCAGGAACACGGGTTTAAAGCGCTTCAAGTTTATTATATGCTATTCACAAGAATCTGATCTACTAACAGTTCAGGCAAATAGGCACTAAATAAGAATCAATAGATTTCAAGGGAGGTTGGACTTAGGAGGTCTCTTGTGGGAGTGGAAAGACTCCAAACTGATGACACATTTGACCCCACCCTCAGGCTCAGCCTGGTCACCTCCTAGAGTAGCCTATTCATGAATAGAAGCAATTTTTAGTTTGTGAATTGGGCTTATAGAGAGAGAAGCTATTTCTTATTTATTTATATACTTCTCTTTGGATCAGTATCTTAGTCTACAGAGGTTCCTCTTTTTTAATGTCTATTTGGATATTAGAAATATTCTGCATATTCAGAAAATACTTTGAAATTTATCTCTTGTGGATTATAATAGATACTAGAGACAAACCAAGATTCATAACAATAGATGGCATAACAATGACTCTAGTACATCAATAAGCAGAGAGATGAAGGTAGGGATTACAGGATAAGCATCCTAATGATTCAGTTTCTTATGAATTAGACTTATAACTGTTTGTATAGAAGTTGAAGCATATTATCTGCCCATGCCTGTAGTGGTACAACTAAATCCCAAATATCTATTTGCTAGCATTGTTCACTCTAGAAGATTGTTGGTTGCCATTGTTTTTATTTATTGCATTTGCATTCCACCTGATTCCCAACAACTTTGGGTTTTGCATTCACACAAACAGTAGACGCTTAATAATGCTGAACCAGTGACAAAGAAAGTTTTAGAAAAATGTTAATGCATGTAGTTTTTCTAAACAATTCAGCCTGTACAGATCATTCCGGAGTGCCTCGTGCAGTAGGTGAAATTTGGAAAACTTCCAGTAGTGATTGCTGCATGCACAAATGTGTGGACCGTGATACCATTGCTGCTGTGGAATACAATTGCTCTGTTAATTATGACGTCAGATGCCAGCGCTTTGGGGAAGTGGCTTTAATTGTTCCTGATGATCAGTCCTGTTGTCATCAGAAAGTCTGCAGTAAGTACTCTTGCATATTCCAGTATCTGAATGGCTTTTTTGGGGGGCGGGGAGCGGGATAATAATGACAAATGTTTTGTCTTTAAAGCACAAAACAAAAACTCACACACTAGTGGCAATTGACTGGATTTGCTTATAATTTAATATAATTTGAAGATCGTTTTCATCAATTTATAAGACTGAGATCATTGAACGCAAGGAAGAAGGCAATTAAGACCCATACTCTACCTAAATTTGTCTTTTTATTTCAAACGGCCCCAGTTAAACTTGACAAAACCTTTTTTAAAGACCTAAATAGGAAAATTAATAAATTTGTGTGGCAGCGGAAAAGACCCAGAATAAAACACAAGATGATGCAGGAGCTAAGAGAAAGAGGTGGCTTAGGTCTCCCGAATTTTGAATGCTACTATCAGGCAGCTCTTTGGGGCTGGATCGAAGACTGGGGGATGTTGAGAAGGAAACATTTGTTGATACTTGAAGGGGTTAATTTGCTTGCATTTATATGTATTTTCTATTGTGTAATGTTTTGCTTTTTTATCTTTTTTGTAACTTCTTTTAGATGTTAAGTTTCAATAAAATGTTTTTAAAATTAAAAAAAAAAGGGCAAGGAAGAAGATTGAGAAAGGATGTATAAATAGGAATATTGACTGAAAACCAATGAGACAATCCGGAATTGTTTACAGCCTGATGAAATAGCTATTTAAATGCCATTAAAGTTGCTAGAATATCCGGCAAATATACTGCACAAGGAAATTATATTTCAGAAGGTTACCTAAAGAACCTTCTGTTGAGTTTGATTTAGTTGCAATTATAATATTCTCTCAATTTGGTCAAAGAAATTTTACCAGTGAAACTAGTGTGGGCAGAATAAAGCTTGAACAACAACCTGGAGAAGCACATTGACTGTTGTTTATACTTTCTAATTTCAGTTATTGTGAGACAAAACCTTGGACCCAGTGTTGCAGAAAAGTAGTACATAAAAATGATGGGGTGAAATTATTTATAATATAACCACAGGGCTGTTGTGGAGAACATAGGAAATGGAAGGGATATTACATGTATTCACTGCCTTGAGTTATTCATAAAAATATTACTAGCAGGATATAAATAAACAAATAATAGTATATGATATGGGAATAGTAAAGTTGTTAAGAACTGATCACCTGACTATGTGTGTAGTTGTGGTAAGGTGTTGGACTAAGATACAAAGATCAAGGTTCAAGTCTACCCTCAGCCATGGAAGATCACTTGGTGACATAGGACCACTCTTTTTTTCTCCCAAAAGTTTATTTACAATTTTTTAAAAACAAAATTTTACATATATACATTAAGAAACTTGAAGTGAGCATGCATTAAATATACATCCATAGAGTAACTATCCTTCTATTTGTCAAATTCAATCCCATTCTACTTCCCTTTTTTATCTTTTATCCAGTTATACCATAAATTCCAACAATTATAATAATTGGAGTCTTTTCGTCAGTTGATCTTCCTCTGCACATTCTGTAATTTTCTACATCATTTTGCTCTCTAGTGGTAGCAATTTACTTTTCCATTCTTACTGCTGTGATCATGTGAAGGATCAAGTACCATTTCTCCTTATTTATTTTTCCTGGTTTTATTCCCAATAAGAAAGACTCCGGCCTCATCTCAGTCTTGCAACCTCTAATATCCATGTCTGAACCTTGGACCAATATTTGTCTGCTCTGGGACAGGTCCACCATTGGTGGTAGTAAGGTTCATTAATTCCTCCACATTTCCAACATCTCGGAGATGCCCCAGGAAACATTTTTGCAATTCTTGCTGGGTGGAGGTGCCATCTATATATCATTTTATAGATATTTTCTTTGAAAGAGGTTGCCATCATAAATCTCATATGTTTGGATAGGACTGCTCTCATAGCCCAACTCACTCATAATGTTGCTCTGGAGAAAAATTAGAGGAGGGAATTCCTGAAGGAAGAGGGTCATGAATATAACAAATATACTAATGTCAGTTCTGGAAATTCTGTACTACTTGACTAGTAAATAACTGCAGTTCCACTTTCCTAATCATTCTGAGATCAAAGAAAAAGAAAAGGGGGTCAATTTATTTTCCAAAGCACCAGAGGACAGGACAAGAAACAATGGATGGAAATTAATCAAGGAGAGAAGCAACCTAGAATTAAGGAGAAACTTCCTAACAGGGAGGACAATTAACCAGTGGAACAGCTTTGCCTTCAAAAGTTGTTACGTAAAGATTGGACAGTCACTTGTCTGAAATGGTATAGGGTCTCCTGCTTGAGCGGAGGGCTGGACTAGAAAACCTCTAAGGTCCCTTCTATCTCTGTTCTGATTCTGGTCTGCTGAATTATGATCTCTTTGTTCACTATATTGGATGAAGCACATTCATTTTCTGGGTAATCACTGACCATTGAATTGAAAGAACAGGCACTTTATAACCTGCTTTAACCTTACAAAGAAAGCTAGGATAGGAATCCAAACATAAAACAAAAACCTTAGAAAGCGATATCCCATTTTTGCATTATTTTCCTATCCTGAATTAGAAGAATCTTTTTTTATGCAGCTTGTTTTCTGAGAAACTTATATGCATATATGAAAAAAAACAGTCCAGTGCAATTGCCTATTGGATTCTGCTTCTGTTTGCTTGACTCCAGGATCTTTTACAGGGCATGGCAGTACTGACGTTTTTTAAATGTATAATTGTCAATATTTCTGTGGCAATATTTAGTGTGGGTGCCAAAATGTGGCACATTTTCAGCGGTATTTTTTTTTTATTCTTCTTGGGTCTGTTTGGCAATCCATAAAGCTTGCAATCAAAGCCTTTGTGACACCCTGGTTCCTGAATGCAAAGTCTTAGAGAAACTGGTAACCTATTATCAAGATAATTCCTGCTGTCCAAATTATACATGTGGTAAGTATTGAATTAAAAAAAAAATCATTGTCAAATCAGTTTCTACTGGCTTGTTTAAAGTTTTGAATAAGAGATGCAAGGGTAGTTCAAATTCCATCATCTGGAGGTGATTCACCAGCCTTTTCTTCTTTGTTTAAATATCTCTGAAGAGAGAGAGATGACAGATATGAAAGGAAGTAATCCCCAAGGAGTAAAAATGGACACCTGGAAGAGAGACTCCTGATATAAGAAAGAAGTGACGGGAAACAGCCACATGGTTGTGTCAGCTAATTTATAAGAATAACCGAATAACAGAGTAGGAGGGGAACTTGGAGATCTTCTAGTCCAACTTCCTGCACAGGCAGGAAGCCCTAATTCAGTCTAGAGCTCGGGAGTCAAACTCGATTGCATCACATGATGTATCACGATGTATCGTGATGGTTTGCCCTTGCAGAGCCAGGGTGGGCGTGGCCTGCACAGGTTGCATCTGGCCCGCGGGCCACCAGTTTGACACCCTTGGGTGACTAGGTCACTAGAGAATTGTGCATGGGAGAGAAATCATGGGAGGACCTTATCTGGGACTACTGGTGAGAAATGAACCAGAGCCAAAAAAAGAAGGCTCAGGAAGTTGAGAATAAGGCTTTCTTAGGTAGACAAGTCTCAATGGAGAGATTGGTTTATGGCCCAGGTGAGATCAGAGCTCAAATGTCTTAGGGCTGAAAGTGAATGAAATCACCAAACTGAAATTCAGAACTCATTGGGAGTCAACAGGAATTAAGAGGAAACTTTGATTAAAAGTTGCAAACTATGGTAGTCAAGGATTTGGCCAGCATTTGCATTGGGATTCATTTCTTTTAAGGTCTGCTTATTGAATCCTATCATTCAGAAATTGGCTTCTGGTAGCTTTTAATTGTGTTTTGCCTGGTTAAAATCTTGTAAGCCATTATACATTATCAGAACTCGGATATGGGCCATCAGATCTTTCATCTGGTTTTCCCAATGCTTTCAGTGGGAGAGTAAAGTTTGAGATACTGTACTGTTCATATTTTTGTCAGAATTCAGTGTTTTATTCCATCCAGTTACAATTGTTTTGTCTATACAAAATGAAAGGAAGTTTTACTTGTTCTCATTTATAATGAACTGGCTGATGACCCAGCATCGCCCGGGCATAGTGGGGCCTGGCTAACTTGTCCCGCTGCCTCCTCTGCTGCTTCCCGCTGCCTCTCCCATTCTCGGTTGGCCTCACCAGGCCCAAACCCTCACAGCCTCTGCCAGGATGGAGGGCAGCAAAGGTCATTGCCTCTCCCAGCCATTGTTCCTACAATTCCCAGTGTTTTCTGCCTGATTTGCATGCCTTGCCTCTACTGCCTGGAGAGCCTCTGATTTGCATGTGTCACTTGGTAACTGTCTGCATATGCTCAGTACAGGTTTTCTGCTGTAGAGGTGTGCCCCCCCCCCCACTCTGGCACCCTTTTTTGGGGACAAAGTCTGGTCAACTACGTTCCTGACCCCACCCCCCAGTGCTTGTCTCCAGAGTTCAAAGTAGGTGCCTGTGAAGTTTGGGCCATTTTGGTGCATGAGTGAAAGAACCTATTGGGGACATACTCACAAACACCAGCAACAAACACTTCTCTTTTATAGATATAGATTAAAATCAGAAGATGAAAGCTTTTGTTTTCATTTCCTTAAGAGAAAACAGGATGCTATTCTCTAGCTATCTGTCTCAAAGATACAAAGACCAGAAAGTCTACAGAGTATAATTTTCCATGATGGTGATCACCATGATTATTATCCCTCCTTCTCTCCAGTTTATGGGACCCCCCCATCTCAACAGCCAAGCCAATCTTGAGGGAGGGGACCCTAGATAAGGCAGTTTCTTTCTCCAGGACATGCTGTATAATAATAATAATAGGAAGATGAATCATGATGAAAGGTTGGTAGTCCTGATCAGGGGCTCCAACAACAATTCTTATTGTTAAGGAAAATAAAATGGCAACCCAGAATATACAAGTAGTCCTCAACTTACGACCACAGTTTTTTTTTTTAATCCCATTTATATCCTGCCCTTCTCCGAAGACTCAGGGCGGCTCAAAATGCATGTTGCTAAGTGAGAAGTTTGTTAAATGAGTTTTGCCCCACATTACGACTTTCCTCACCACATTTGTTAAGGGAATCACTGCAGTTCTGAAATGAGAAACACGGTTAAGTGAGTAAAAAGCCTAATTGGATTTTCTTGTCAGAAGGTCGCAAAAGGGAATAACACAACTCTGGGATACCGTAACTGTCATAAATGTGAGTCAGTTTGTCAAGCATCCAAATGTAAACCACATGATGATGGGGATGCTGCAACAGGCATAGGTGGGAAAAGTGATCATAACTTAAGTCACTTTTTGCAGTGCTGTTGTAATTTCGAGCAGTCGCTAAATGAACTGTTGTAAGTCAAGGACTACACGTACTAGATATTCTTCTGGGAATTAATAATAGTACAATAATAAAAAAGAACACTTGTTCAAGTTTTATTCTACTTTATTTGGCTTGTTTATGCTCTGTTTATTTCAGAATGTGATCCAGAAAAATGTAAGTCTATGGAACAAATACCCCATTGTCGATCCGATCAAACTTTGGTTGCTGCCCATGTGGAAGGGACTTGCTGCTTCTCTTATATTTGCTGTATGTCAGATTTAATTCTTACTTACACATTGATGCCTCAAAGATATAATAGTATCTTAGATCAATAATACCTGTTGTTTCATGCCTCACATTGTACCTTCCTGTATCCATATTGCTTCTAAGAAACATTTGGTGACTTTTAAATTTTTTGGCGCTCTCTCTCTCTCTCTCTCTCTCTCTCTCTCTCTCTCTCTCTCTGTGTGTGTGTGGTTTGAGAGCTAGTTAGTAATGACAGTAAATGTGAGATTTCTTTAAAAGGAGAAGGAGGAGAAGAAGAGAAAGGGAAAAAAAAAGATCATTATCTTTGACTTTAAGAATTGCAAAAATGGGAGTTATGTTTGAATCATGTATACATATTGTATTACTTCAGTGATCAAATCCTGAAGTAATGCTAACCTGCTGAAATCTCTCACCTGTGACCAATTGCCTAAAAATGATATAATGGTGCACTGAAAGCTTACAGAACCTGAATAAGAGCTTGTACTTCCCTCCTTCTTGTAGTAAAATTTGTATCCAGCAGTATGTTGTTGTTAGTTGCGAAGTCGTGTCCAGACCCATTGTGACCCCATGGACAATGTTCCTCCAGGCCTTCCTGTCCTCTACCAACCCCCGGAGTCCATTTAAGCTCACACCGACTGCTTCAGTGACTCCATCCAGCC
>JANHFR010002761.1:119962-129975 GCA_032468015.1 Mimophis mahfalensis | reverse complement strand
TCATCACCATTACATCTTTCCCAGCAATCTGTGGCTTTTTATTAAAACTAGCTTGTAATACCTTATTACGAAGTGGCTGTCTATCAAAATATATATCTCTTGGTAAGTTTCTTTCTTTGGCTACCCTGGAGTTCACCCTATAAGCTTTTTCAATACTATTAAACATATATTCCACTTTAGTTCCCGTCCACTCTGCAAAGGTTTGTGCACACATCTCTTGAAGGTTTTCTGCTGCATTTTCTGCACACCTCTAATTCTAAGAGCCAGTTCCTTTTCTTTAAATAAGGCAAACAAATTATTCTTGTTGATCTTTTACATTTGCTGTTGAAGGGCCATATTCTCTTGTTACAGAATGTTGTCGCGTGGGTTGTGATGGGAGTGTCCCGATACTCCCATGTTACACCCCTCCTGCGTGAGCTGCATTGGCTGCTGGTTGCCCTCCGGGTGAGATTCAAGGTGCTGGTAATCACCTCTAAAGCCCTACATGGCTTAGGCCCAGGATACTTGTGGGAGCATCTGCTGCCAGCATCATCTTCCCATCGCCCAGTGCGCTCCCACAGACAGGGCCTCCTCAGGGTGCCATCAGCCAGACAATGTCGGCTGGCGACCCCCAGGGGGAGACCCTTCTCTGTGGGTGCATCTGCCCTTTGGAACCAACTCCCCTTGGAACTCCGGTTGGCTCTTGACCTCCGGTCCTTCCGCTGCGGCCTGAAAACATGGCTTTTTCAACTGGCTGACCTGGACTGAGGAGGGGGGGAAGGGTTTTTATCCTAGTTTATCCTCCAGATATGTTGGGTGACCTTGATTATGATTGTCATTAATAATTATGATATTATTTCCCTACTGAGATTGGTAAAGTATGCATAATTGTTAAGCATATTTTCTTAGAAATTCAATGAAGGTTTTTCCATATATATTTGTGCATAATAGCCATATTACCTCTGAGCTGCAAATGTCCAGGTGACCATTAGATAGTCAAGTCTAGTTCTGTTCTGTCAGCTATGGTTAAAAATAAAAACTAAGTTAAATTAAAACTTTGGGTAACCTATGTTGTATCTTTCTTGAAGCTGCTCTCCAGATGTGTTGAAATTGAAAGTTCAAACATTTTAGGAATTTTGGGAGCATACTCTATAAGTTGCTATACACTAAGCATCTATGTTTTTTTCAAACTTGTTTATGGAAAAACATCATTTAATTATATATTTATGGTAACCTTATGATCTAAAAATCAAATGGAAATCAATTCATCATCTCAGAGTTTCAGCAATAACAATAATTGACTCCACAAAAATGTACTTTTATAGCTAAAAGTACGTTAATCTGTTTGGTCCATATGGGGTTAATTTAATTCTGCAGGCTACCAGCTGAGACTAATCATGTCAAAGGCAAGGTTATATAAATCTCTTTGACCTAGAACTGGACATATGATGGGAGATTGCTTCAACTTTATGTTTGGCTTTTTTCAGGGAAGTAAGAGAACAGCACTTTGGGGACTGCTAATTCTATCTTAAATTACCAGATGTCCCTTATTTTAAGGCGATCTCCACTTTCCAGAGAAATTTGTACATATTCTTTATTTTCGTCATGCATCTTAGAAATGAACTGGCAGTTCCTCTACAAAAGAGATTTATGGTCATTTTATTCATTTTACCAGTATTGTTAGACTCAGTTTCCATAATTCCAAGCATATAGGATCCAGGTGCTATTTGGATTATGTTGAATGGGTTTGAAAAAGCTGCAGGACAACATCTGGAGGACCATATGTTCACAGTTCAATGTTGACTCAAATGTAAAAGCTCATGAACTAAGGAAATGTGTCTTTGTGGTAAAACACGTAAATGATAATTTTAAAAATGAAGCCTACTTTTATTTGTTTTCCAAACCTGAAGGAAGTAAAAATTAGTTCTTTTTTAATTTTTTAATTTTTTATTTTTGGTAAAATAAAAAGATACTGTGCCATTTCCTAGTCATTAGCTATTTAGCAGAATCAAGCCTTAAAAAGAAATGAAATTAATCAGGAAATCACCAGGAAGTCCTGGTGGCTCAGCCTGTAAGCAATTACCCTAGCAGCCAGCAGCCTTGTAATTAAAGCATGTTTGAATCTCACCAGGCTCAAGGTTGACTCATCTTTCCATCCTTCCGAGGTAGGTAAATTGAGGACCCAGATTGTTGGGGGCAATAAGCTGACTTTGTAAAATGCCACTTGGGGGGGCGAAAGCCCCAATAAGCTGGCATATACTAAACATTTCAGAGAGGTATTGTAGCTCTGGGCATAATTTTTTCCTGAATTTATGTGCATAAAATGGGGTAGACAAAAATCAGCAAGTATATTTTTCCACAAAAACCTACCACTTCATGTAGTTGTTGGCTTAATCACTTAAACAGCTCCTGGAGACTCATATGCCATGATGATTGCAGTTGGTAAAGAAAACCTTTATGCTCAATGCCAAGATATGTAAAATTTGTGGTCTCTATGTTGCAATTTTGTATTATTCAATTGACAATAAAAGATGGCAAATATTAAAAACTATTTTTTAAAAAAACAAATGAACTAACCCAAATAAAATGGCTTAATCAAATAACACAAACAACCTGATTGACAAGATAGGTAAACCTTTGCCATAAACTGCAATCTGCACATAGCCTTTAGCTATTTTCAATTTTTAAAAAGCCAAGAATAATGTTCTGGCACTGATCATGTATGAACTGAACCTTCAGCTCTGAAATCTGCTGTAACTGCTTCCCAATAGCCCCTGGTGATTCAAGCAATGGGTTGGAGTTATATCACAGGCTTTTTCTTTTTCACAAAGAAAAAAATGTGCTAGTATAAACAACTGCAAAACCTGAACATGAATGAAAGTCTTTAGGGGATTTTAGCATATGCCTTCTGATTTAGTTTCCTTTTATTCATTGGGCTAAGGAATAGGCCCAGGTCTTTTCAAACTGTTCCATTCATTGGGATAAATACAGCACCTAAAATTAATAGACTTTAGCGACATCTGAAATATTCAGTATCGTCCTCTGCTAATCCAAAGCAATACTCGAATTAAATTATAGAACAATGCCATTTAACAGTGCTATTAATGCAAGGAATTGATCAGGCAATTTTAAGAATTATAACTTAATGAATGCTGATTGAGATCATTCTCTACTATTAAATATCTTGAACACCTTTTGTTTACAATTATATGAGGTAGTATCCATCCTAAAAATAAAAATGATAGAATAATCATGCTAGTAATTGTTGCTTTTAAAAGAAAATGGAGTAAATATAAATGTCTTTTATTCATTTCTTCTTGGAAGGCTTTTGGCCCCTCAAACTTAGCCTTATGGCTAGTTACTATATAGTTGTAGCAACAGACAAGGAAAAAGTGAGAAGAGAGAATATAGTATAGTATAAACAACTGCAAAGCCTGAACATGAATGAATCCTAAGTGACCTGCTATCTCAGGAATCCTCATAATATACAGTCCTAGTCTTAGAGTCATGTAGATTTCAACAGCTGGAATTGGTCATGTTGACTGAGATTATTCTCTGCTATTAAAATCAGACTTGGATAAATGCTATCATTTTATTCATCAATTTTGAAGTACTGTATATTTTAATTTTTTTAAAAAAGTAATAATCCATGGTAAATAATGCTACCACATTCATTGGTTGCCAGTTTTACCATGAGACTTTATGGTTTTGAAAGCATCTTGAGCACAGCATGAGACAAGACTTTGTATAAAGATATAAGTAGTAGGTAATATAAATAGGAAAAAGGAAAGTTCCACATTTCTTGAAATGATATTATCAATTTTGTACTGGGAAATTTATTTTTATAAATCAAATTCACCTACTGATGTCAGAATTGTTTGATTTGGCTAATCAGCAGCAAATTTTACACAACAGCAAATTTTACATGAATAAGCAAAATATGACTCTTGAATTAGGGTGTGACTTTTTAATAACTATGATATAATTAAAGATTTACAGTAGAAAACATGAGGCCATCATCTTTTGTGCTTCTAGTTTCCTCGTCCGTCTCTAACTTAATATTATCAACATTTTATCTTGGTTCATTACACACTTGAAAAGAAATCCAGACTCTGCAAGTAACTAACCCCCCCCCCCACACACACACACACACTTACTGTAAGCATTTGCTAACATTTGCTCTGCTGATGATTTGAATACATCTTTTGAAAAATGGTAATGAAAGGATTCATGCGTCTATACAGAAGATCCCAGCATCATACTGATCATGACTAACACAATAGCACTGTAATGTTATGTCTGAGCAATAATGTGGAACAAACCCCTAAGATGACCTGAACTAACTTGTCCAGGTTCTACTAACTTCTATAGAGAATTCCGAAGCATAGAAATGTTATAAACCTAAAAGCTATCAAATTAGAATAACTGTATGGCTTTGGGGGAATTTAAACACCACATTAAATCTAAGAAAATCTAATCATAACATTTTTCTAGTCCAGTTATCGGCAAATCTAAAATCTTCCATCCCAACTAGCAATATATCCCATTTTAATCCTGGTCAAATAAACTGGCTTTGTGTTCCTTCCTTTTATGCAAAACAATCTTTCTTATTAATGTGTTATTGATCTTGGTTACAAATTTCTTTAATACTTTAAACAGCTACCTGGGTACCGTAAATTCATAACAATAAAATTACCATTAATATCTGGGATTGTCATTTTTATTTGTTTCTTAATATTTGAAGCCTCATCTAATTTTTTATGTATGGCTAATGCCAAATTATAGTTCTCAGTACAATTCCTCAAAGATATCTCTGAATGACATCATAAGTTACTCATCTTGTTATGTTTCCAATATCAAAAAGAATTTTTTCACAAAAAAATGCATTTACTATTTAAATTAAATTTGAAGTCTTAATATTAGAAAATCAATGTTCTAATGTTTTTGAGCCCTTAATCTGTTTAAATCTTTATATAGCCAAAACCATAACTTACTTTTCATTGTTTACTTTCAATTCTTAAAGGTTATAAAGATACATCTTCATTTTCTTTTATTATGGATTGAAAGCACTCACCTAGTATTTGCAATATTGTCACTTTGAAAACATAAAATGTCTTATCTCTTTGAAACAGTTTCTAAAGAGGTTAGCAAGGAAAGTGTGAATTTAGTGTCCTTTAAAAAGGTTCCATTTGTGACTGGAGCAATTATAGTGGATTTTCTCATCTCCTGATTCTCCCTCCAGAAGAGCTGTCTTGCTGTCTGCTTACAAGGAGCAACCATAAACAGAACAGCATTGATGATCTCACAAACTGTCTTTGCTAAGAGAAAATGAAAGGAATCTCTTGTTGGCTTTCTCTTTGGGAGTGTAAACCTTAGCTCTGCCTTTTGCAAATTGTCTTCAGTCTGCCATATTCTCCAGAAATCTTTTAGCAGCATATTTTGGACATAATTTGCCATTTCCTAGGTTTTTTTTTGTTGGAAAGAATTCTATGCCTAAAATGGATAGAACTCATGTTTTCCTGGTTTCTAGCCCAATGCCTTTAACTATTATACAAAACTGGCTTTAATAGTTTGTTTAATTGAGTTCTAAGTGGAAATGATGCTTTTGAAATAGTGCTTAAAATGTCAACCAATGTTTTAGAATGGCATTTCAAACTGTTGCTCTCAATGTAACTTTGTTTATGAGTAGAACATAATCTATTGTCTTAGATTCCTGAAGACTAGAATATTGACAATAATTCAAATAAAAATACTTATTATGGTAATTATGGTTCAAAAACTGTAATTGGCTAAAAATGTACTGTGCCATCAAGTCCAATTTTTCACTTTTATAATTTTTATTTTTATTTTTATTTTCATTTTATTTTTTATTTTATTATAGAGAAATGCTAAAATCTTGATGAAAATTGAACATTGGAATCTGTCAAGCTTTTCTAACTTTATTTCTTATTTTAAGATCTGTCCAGATAGATCTTTTTTTTTCTTCCAGATCAGCAAATTACTTATTTTCCAAACATAACAAAGTAGCCTTTAAAAGTATGTTCAATACCAATAATTCTGAGCAGTGTGTATTAATAACAGAATACATTTAGACTCATGTACATCTGTTCAAAAGAGTATCAGAGCTGATTCACATGATTGATTTTCTTCCCTTTAAAGTCATGAAAAAATATCCATGTATTACAACATCCTGCTTTATATTGCTTCACTTATATTTGTTCAAAAATTCTGGTTAGTAATAGTGCATAAAAATTATGCACTATTTATTGCAAAATAGACAGTACATAGAGATATCCTAACTTTAACTTCCGTCATCTGTAAGGTGACCAGATGTCCCGCTTTTGGTGTGACAGTCACGCTTTTTATTAATTTGTCCCACGACACGCCTTCTTTTAAAAATGTCCTGCTGTGCCACCCTGCTGTGTCCCCCTGTGCCACCGCCACCGTTCCTCCCGCCCTCCCGCCATGCGTGTCTGCCACTGCCGTTCCTTGGTGCGTGCCGCCGGTGTTCCGCCCCCCCCACCGTCCCGCTCACCTCCCGCCAGCATCTGGTCATTTTAGTCATGTGAGAATCAAGAGACACAAACTTCATTACTGGGTACCTGACTATGAGTTTTTGGTAAGGTTAATAACCTGCTTTTTAAAACTGTGCTGGTCCATTAGCAGAGCAGTCTATGCCTTTGGAAATGGGAGTGGTATACATTTCTTCCTGATCAACTTCCATGAAATCAAAACCATCTGTTAAACATTGTGAGAAGGAATCTAAGTGCACAAATAATTTTTACCTCATCATAAATTTACCATCAATGATTTGACTTTACAGATATCTAAATAATTTACTTCAGCTACAAATGTTTGTCCATTCTTTCTCTACAAAAACTTAAAATCACCAAAAAAGGAAGATTGTTTCTAGAGATCGTTTTTGAATTCATCAAAACATATTTTGGAGATGTTTTGCAAAAGGAACAAGTTCCAACTTTATTTGCTGCTTCCATCCAACCGGAGGTTATGTTTATTTAGAAAGCTAACATTTATATGGCTTATACATTCACAACAGTTCAGTGCCAAAAACCACAGGCCTAAAATGACTCTTTTCATTGCTCCTTCAGTTTTTGACCTATAGCTGTTTTTACAGGAACTGGATCTTTTTGAGCAATTGCTTCTGGTAGAGTTAAGAGTAATAGCACCCTGTACAATAATTTACAAAGAGCAGTTTGAGAGAGGGGAAGTGCACTTTAGCCCTCAAGCTCTGAATTTTCCAGACGCTAAGATTAAATATTGCAAGAAAGGAAAGAAGATATAACAAAAGGAACCAAAATTGTTACGTCCAAATCTAATACCCAAAGGTGGGATTCAAAGACTCAACCCTTGAGATCAATATAATTTTTTGTTGAAAACAGGGAAAGTGTACAAAATCATGAAGTATTATCATTATTACTATGTTTAACTACTAAAGTTGTAGGGTGGATTACTGAATTATTTAAAATACTCAGTTTGATTGTAAAAACATCAAATGTATTAATAACTGACCCAGGAAAGACACAGGAAAATTAATAAAAGGAAGTAAAATAATATAATATGGGCATATTAAAATAAATGTATAGGGAAAAAGGAATGGCTTTGCCAAAAATATATTAATTTGGAAATTAATGCAGAAAGGTTTCACACAACCATCCAGGGAAGATAACTAAATTCGCTTAGTGAGGCCAGCCAGTTCACCTGTTGGATAGGTACAGCCATATAATCCAAATCCATGAGTATGACACAGTCTTTGATCAGGTGCAGAATCTTTACTGCATCTCCTCCCTCCATTGATATGGAGAAAGAAATAGTTTAAAAAAACAAAAGGCAGAACTCAAAGAGGAAGCTAAAACAAGACTCCTAAAAGTGCTGGTTTATTCTGCCACCACTTCAAATTAGAACACGACATGTCCAGGTAAAGTGGGATTTGGGAAGTAGGAAGTAGGAAGAATAACTGTTTCAACAGTATTGTATCATAAGAGAAATAGGTAGCCTTTCTAGGCAGAATATATATCCAATTGCTTCCTTTTTTCTGTGAGGTATAAAGCTTGCTTATTTATTTATTTATTTATTTACTTACTTACTTACTTACTTACTTACTTATTTATATGCCGCCCTATCTCCTGAAGGACTCAGGATGGCTCACAATGATAAAAACACAAAATAGAAAAGTTAAAAAGAGATTAAACCAATTACCCCATTAATGTAGCTAAAATTTGAATTAAAATTAGACATACCACTATAAACCCCCTTCCCCAGTCAGTCCAGGCTGGCCTGATGAAAAAGCAATGTTTTCAGGTTGCGGCAGAATGACCAGAGGTCAGGAGCCACCCGGAGCTCCAGGGGGGCTGGTTCCAAAGGGTGGGTGCAGCCACAGAGAAGGGCCTCCCCCTGGGGGCCACCTGCCAACATTGGCTGGCTGACAGCACCCTGAGGAGACCCTCTCTGTGGGAACATACCAGGCGATGGGAAGTTGTTGCTGGCAGCAGGTGTTCCTGCAAGTACCCCAGACCTAAGCCATGTAGGGCTTAATAGGTAATAACCAGCACCTTAAATCTCACCCGGAGGGCAAGCAGCAGCCAATGCAGCTCATGCAGGAGGGGTGTAACATGGGAGTGTTGGGACACTCCCATCACAACCCGCACAGCAGCATTCTGCACCAGCTGAAGCCTCCGGATGGTCCTCAAGGGCAGCCCCATGTAGAAATCATTGCAGTAGTCTACACAGGAGGTAATGAGCATGTGAGTAACCGTGCGTAGGGCGTCTTGGCCCAGGAAAGGGTGCAACTGGTGCACCAGGCAAACCTGGGTAAATGCCCCCCTGGTCATGGCTTCCAAATGATCTTCCAAGCTGAGCCGTGCATCCAGGAGGATGCCCAAGTTGTGTGCCCTGTCCACAGGGGGTAACACCCCCCCCCCAACCCGATGGCCAAAGATGGAATAACCTGGACAGATCGAGACGCTGGTACCACAGCCACTTGGTCTTGGTGGGGTTGAGTTGAAGCCTGTTCATTATTTTTATTTCTCCATACAAAACAATAAATTCTGTTTGATTTCATCTTTTCTATATCTTTAGGCTAAATATGGGGAAATTATTTGTAGTCATAATTTTGTTGTGATCTGTAATAAGCTGAAAGCTCCACATTATCTATTTTGTGATTTTTTTGTCAGGAAAATTTGTAACAGACCACCACCATCTGGTGGTCTGCTTGGAGCATTACATTTTATTTTGAATTTCCTTTTTAAATATTTCAATATATCTAAAGTTAAAGGGGAGATTTGTTTAACTCCTCTGAGATTAATTTATCTCCTATGGAAGGATCAAACTTCTGCATGTACCTATGCCAGTGATGGCGAATCTATGGCACGTGTGCCCAAAGTGGCACGCGGAGCCATGTCACCTGGCAGGCGAGGTATCCCCTGTCCCCGCCCCCAGCGCCTGCACACTTTTCCCAAGCCCCAAAATGCCGAAAAAATCACAAATTTAACATTACTGTTCGTGTTTTTCCCAGCGTTTGGTGGCTTGGGGAAGTGAGCGCAGGTGTGGGGAAGGCCAGAGGGGATTTCCCTCCACCCCTCTCATGTGTGTGTGTGCTCCCTAGAGGCTCCAAAATGCTGAAAAGACTGCGAATTTAACTTTATATTTCACATTTTTTTCGGCATTTTGGGGCTTGGGGAAGTGAGCGAAGGCATGGGGGAGGCCAGAGGGGATTCCTCTCCATCCCTTCTGTGCATGTGTGCACCCCCTAGAGGCCCCAAAATGCAAAAACCCCTGTGAATTTAACTTTATTTTTTACATTTTTTTGGCATTTTGGAACCTCTAGAGGGCGCAAGCACACACGGGAGGGGTGGAGGGGAATACCCTCTGGCCTCCCACGTACCTGCTGTCACTTCCCCAAGCCCCAAAATGCCCAAAAAAACCCCCTGAAAAATAAAATTTGTGGGTTTTTTGGCATTTTGGGGGCTCTAGGGGGCGCACGCATGTGTGGGAGGGGTGAAGGGGATTCCCCTCCA
>JANHFR010002761.1:66190-77813 GCA_032468015.1 Mimophis mahfalensis | reverse complement strand
CCCCCCCCCAAAAAAAGGCTACAAAATTATATAGCTATTTTTGATGTAATGTCTATAATGCCTCCTATATAAATATAAATTTGGGGTGTTGAGTTGAGCCATTATGCTTCCAAGACATTAGAAATGGAGTTGCTATGTGTGTGCATGTGTACATTTTGTCTTGTATTTTTGTTTTTTCCAGTAAGTTCCCAGCAGAAGGACTTTCATGACCATTCAATATAGTGTAAGAGGGAACTAGTGTTGAACTGTTTTTCATAGCTAGCAGACAATGTTATGTATGCAATCATCAGATGTTAACCATAATCTATGATAGGCATGGGTTTATCTTCTTCTATGTCACATTTCAGATATTTTCACAGCCATTGCTAATATTACAAATCTTGTCACTTTATCCTTCATTCTTTACCCAGTAAAAGTGTGTAATTTGAACTATGGAACTGATTTCAGATTAAGCTGTTTATATTTTTGAGATGCTTGTTAAGCAATACCTATTTTTATATTTGGTTCCATGTAAATATGTAATTATTAGCTTTTTCATCTTAGAAAACTGGCAACTCTTGCATTATGAGATTGTTAAATGCTTTGTGCCTGCATCCGACAACTCAATGAATTAATGTTCAATAAAAATATTTTATCTGAAAGTGTGGAGTTTTGGTGTCTGGATTTTCATTGTAATGTGTTTGTGTTATGTTGGCATTGGTTGTGTTATGTTGGCATTGGTGTTTATGCCAGTAATGTTTCTGAGCTGTGTTTAAGGAATGCCTTGGTAGTATAGACAGTTTCATGCCTGGAGCTTAAAGACCAAATAAAGAACACTAAAATCATAAAATAGCAAGAGATATGTGACAGGATCTCCTGCTGAGTTTTAAATTCCATATGTACCATGGGATGGTGATGGGATAAAAACAAAAACAAAAAACACCCTCATGACATTTGAGCATACATTTTACAAAATTCTTTAACAATTAAGAAAAGCAGTAATCAGTAAATAGCTTAAGGACAAATTACTGATGCTCTGTCAAATATCCAATTATATCACAATGAGAAATAATTCTATGCAGTGTATAGGTCACACAAGTCAATCTCAGATTCACAACTATTTCCACATCAGCATTAGAACAGTCTATATTTTCATATGCTTGTTCTTTTGCAAAACAAATGTGATCTTTGCAAGCAAGGTTTAATATTCAGCTTGTAATCTAATTGGATCATCACAGAATTCCTTATTAAAATGCAGAATGAAACATAGAGCATTCAGACATTATTTCTCAACTAATATATATTGAGTTTGTGAAGTGGTGGAAAGGAAATGCTTGTGATAAAGGTTCAGTTCAGCAACAGTTCTAAATTGATTCTTTCCTTCCTTATGCAAACTTGCAAGCTGCCCTTTGGGCTCACTTCCGAAGGCCAGCTCAGCACCAATCGGAAAGAAGCCCAGACAGCTTTAGATAAGACATGTCCTACAGCTATACTTTTTTTCTTTCTTTCAAGTTTTCTTTGTTCAGTAACCAGGAATGCTTCAGCCTTTCTTTTACCAATTTGCTTGTGTTATGCATTGATGTATAAACATGACACAAGAAAATAAAATGAGGAATTGGTGAAGACTGCTTGCCCTGATCTTAACTGATAGATTGGTGGGGAGGAGGGGGCGGGGATGATATTCAAAGAATATTGGATTGGTCATTATGTAAGAGCAATAGCACTTTAGCATACTGCCCCCCAAAATATGGATCCTCATTTTACCCACTCAGGAGGATTGGTTAACCATGAGCCTGGTGAGATTTGACTTGCCAAATTGCAGGCAGCTGGCAAGCAGGAGACATAGCCTGAAATACTGCACTCTACCCGCTACAGCACCCCAGCTCTTTGAGGGGAAAAAATGAGAAAAATCATTTTTTTAAAAAACTGCAACTGTTAAAATTGGATGCATGTATGAAAACCAATTTAGTATAGTGATTTAAGGCCTAAGGCAAGGAACCAGGAGACCATGAATTCTAGTCCCACCTTAAACACAAAGCCAGTATCAGAAATGTCTCACATGATTTGAATGTTCAGGAACAAACCAACCTCCAGACAATTATCCAAGGAAGAACAGCTTTAATGTTTCCAAATACTCTCCAGCTGAAAACAAACTGAACAGACAAGCCGATGAAAACAGCGCTGAGAGCCACTGCGTCTCATCACTTTTTAACATAACACAGACTTAGAGCACACCCTCAACCACCCCCTACTACACCTAGCTTGGAGTTTAGACTTGACAGCCAGTTTGGGTGACCCTGCTCCACTCATTCTCTGTCAGCCATAGGAAGGAAGCAATAACAAATCAGTTCTGAAATATTGCCAAGAAAACAGAAAGAACTAGTCAAGGCAGTCACTAAGAATCAACACTGATGGAGCACACCCTCCAAAATATGTATATATGAGAGAATCAATCACCACCAGAACTAGATTAAGATATCCATCCTGGATAAGAAGTCTGATCGTAAACAAGTAGGCAATTTTCTAAAAATAGATGAATGTCTAAAAGTTCATAAAGTCCAATGAGAATGAGGTGAATTACAAGTTAAATAAATATATATTTATATAAATAGGTATTTGCAACTCAGTTTATATTTAAGAATATAAACTGTAGCTAGAAATAAGTCATATGCAATATTTCAAAAGAGTTCCAAAAAACGCTCTGTGGGAGCACCTACCCTTTGGAATGAATCACCCCCGGAGCTTCAAATAATTCCTGACCTCCGGTCCTTCCGCTGCGCCTTGAAGATGTGGCTCTTCCAGTGAGCTGGTCTGACTTGATACGGTATTAATTTTAGTCTAGATTTGAATTGTTAATTTTAAATTTTAAATTTGTTAGTCCCATTTTTAAGTATTTATTGGATTCTCCCTATTTAATAACTTTTTAAAATTTTGTACTATATGTTTTCTTATGGTTGTAAGCTGCCCTGAGTCCCTCAGGAGAAGGGCGGCATATAAATCCAATAAAAATAAAATAAATAGAATAAATAAAAAATGCTTCAAAACAGCAGGAGTACATGATGACACCAGTCAGCAACTCTTTGAAGCCACTGCATCCTTTCCTAGGCTCCTGTGCTGGACCCCCTAGCAGATCAACAAACAAGGCAAAGGATACTTACTTCTTGACGTTCATTTATACAATATGGGCCTTGAAATACTTTTGCTTTCATATTTATATCATTTCCTTCTGTAATTTCTGCTTTACTTATTTTACTGAGACTATTCATGGAAACACTGTGTGTAAATATTTTAAAATTTATGTTAAAAAAAATAAAATTTATACCAAGCCATTTCAGGATACTTATTTATTTCTTTATTTGTATCCTGCCTATATTATTTTTACAAATAAACTCAAGGGGTGAACATATCCAACATACCTTTCTCTTCCTATTGTCCCCACAACAACCCATGTGGGCTGAGAGATAATGGCTGACCCAAAGTCAGCCAGGTAGTTTTCATGGCTAAGGCAGAACTTGAACTCACAGTCTCCCACTTTCTAACTTAGTGCTTTAACCACTAAACAAAACAGGCTCAATAATCCAAACTGGAACATGGTCTGGAACATGCTATTAATTTATTGGCAATCACATGCATAATCTTTGTGCAAAAGAATGTTCTATCCTACAAGAAAAGCTTAGACATTTAAAACAAGTCAATCTTGCTTTACTTTTCAAACTGTGTATTCTCCACCCTAAGAACCCTTTTAGAAGTCCAACAAACTGTCTCTTTTTCTCCTCATTTTTTTCCCTGTAAGGTCTCAGCTTGTCAAGGTGACTGAGAATTGACTTGTATTTAATAGTTTAATCCCCTGCATACATATTATTGTATATATTGGGGTATCTCAAAGCACATTGATGCCATTGTATTTTCTCCCAATGGATATATATTCCATTGTAGTTGTAGTTGCCGTTTACCACTTCAGTTTGCCACTAAAGGGACTGTTATATGCAGAAATTGTGAACCAAATCCCTGTACATGTATAGCTACATCCTTAATGCTATTATTATAGGTAAAACAAGAAACCTGTTTAAATAATAGACTTATGAGTAACTTATTGTTTTGAATGAGGTACTATTTTTCTGTCTGCACAGTTTATAAATCATTGACAGCCCTGTTATGCAAGTAATTACTGGTGTTTAATGTAGCCTGAATGTCAACTTGTTGGACACAATCTGTAATCTTTCCACTGGGACTCCCAAAAAAAAGAAAAAGAAAAACCAGTGCGATACTATGGCTCTAATAAACATTTAATCAACTCTGAAAATTCAAAACAGTTCTTACCTAAACATAACTTGGAATACAAGTTAAAATGTTAACACCTATTTACAGTAGAAATAAATATAGTGATATAAAATTATGTGATGTTAAAAAATTGTATGACCTTAATAAATGGAAACAGTAAAAATTAATGACACATGGTTCTAGAATAAACATTTATTTATATCTCTTATTTGTCTCTTTGCCTTATTTACCATTTTGTCTAAATGGCAAAAATAAATTGCACATAATTTTGTGATCTATGAGTTAACCTAATAAACATACTTCCCAGTGTTGCTTGGGGAAGATCTTGGGATCTTTTCCTTGATATTCCTAGGTCTCACTTATTAGAATGAAAGGAAGAAACTGACACCTCAACCCAACACATAGGACCAGACAAAATAATCCATGATCATTCAAGTAATGCATTGGGTATAATTAGAACTTTTTCATAAATCTATTGAAATTAATATGAAATTTAGCCATTTGAGTTCTGTTACACGCATTTAAAGTCAGATCTTATTAGTAACCTGATCTGTCATCCATTTAAACTAAGATTTAAGACAATGCTATTGCTGTATTCAGGCAATATTGCACCAAATAAAACAAATGTAATGGCCAATTCATGCCTACATTACATTTGCAAATGGAACATTCACATCCAAATAATTTAACATTTTTACCTGTTCTGCATAGGACATCTGGTTTAATTACTAGTAGAAAATATATAAGTGTTTTGAAAGCACTTGGTAACACTTAAAAACAGAACTTAAAATGTGCTCCTAGACGACTAAACCCAGGCCAGATGTTTTCAAAAAGATACATTTCTTATCTTTCAATATCATTCATTAGAACATATTAAGGGATGGAAGGAATACCACAAAACAACAATATTTCTGAGTTCCCAGAAGATTTGTTACAATTTCTAACCAAAGTGGTTCTGAGCTTTAATTTATGTAGACATTTTTCCATGATACTGGCAGGAGAAAGGTATTTTTTTTCTGAACTAGTGGTAAATATTTTATAAATAGAAATGGCTAAAATCTCAAATTCCCAACAACTGGAAATCTTTTTTCTTCTCTTCTTGAAGCTAAAATTCCTTCAAGATGACATTAATATATCAACTATACTTTACAGAATAAAGTATTAAAGACTGCTCAAGTGAGTCATATAAAGATTTATGGTTGAGGCACCAAGAAGCTATCTTCCCATGGCTTAAAACTTTTCTGTCAGCAAATTACACTTTAGTGCATCTTGAACTTAAACCACATGGGACTTTCATATGCCATTTCAAATGCAAGTGTGCAGAAATTATCATGGTTGCAAAAGTGAATTGCAAAAACTGAAAAATCTTAGCTCCAGTTTATGTAAATTAAGTGTGGAAGTTCCTCACTACCCAACAGGGATTGAGAAGTCTCTTTTAACATAAAATCCTCTAGAATAATAGAGCTGGATCCACCTTCCCCTTGTCATTTCTGCCTTTATGGGTCCAAAATAACCACCAGAAGGAGTGCTGGGCATGAAAGAGGACATGATATTGATGGTTTGCTATCTCCTTTCATTAGTCAAGAAATGTTGGTGTTTTTATTCTTCTCCTTCTATAGAATTATTATACCATTACAATATAATGTACGAAGAAAACTTTGTCTTCTCATGGAAGAAAATGGAGGAAAATATTTATGCCAGGTTATCTGACTTTTCATATATTTAGAGATCACTATCAAAAGCTCAACTGCCATTCAGGACTGGCCAGAGCTAAAACCTTCTCTACGTTTTACACTCTTATTGGGAAATGACTTATCCAAGGAAATATTTCAGGTATCTCTTTGTATTTTTGGCAGTACTGTACAGAGTTTTTCTTACTCGCCTGAAGTTTTTAGGAGTTATACAACAGCTGTTCAACAGATTGTGACTTTTTAGCTCTTTTCATTTTAGTTAAATTAAAATAAATTTAATTTTGTCAAGGCTATGACCTCTTTTTGTTGTAGCCCTGATTCCCTTCTGGGGTAACCTGTCTACAACCAAACTTACAAGCATCTTTAATGACAATATTTCACATTACATTTTGATCTGACAGTGTATATATACAGAAAGATAAAATAGTGACATCTAGGAAAGCATACTAAGAACTTAATCCCCAAGTGATTTTGGAGTTGAAAACATAATAAGTGACATTGTGTTTGGAAAAAAAGAAAGTGGCATATGTTTGCCTGAAGATTTGATTAAAATACAGAACTTCCAGATTTAAAATCATGGTGCATCGGTGAGCAACACAAGCTACCAAATTTAACCCAAAGAAAATGAAAGTAGACTACTTTCATACTTACTGTTAAAGGGCTTCACACCAAGAACAGTAATAGAAAAAAGTGTGAAACTCAAAAACTGAATCAGTCTCCTTCTACAATAACAATATAATTCCTGGAAACATAGCAGTTTGGTTTGGTTTGGTTTGGTTTGGTTTATGTAAGATGGTTACAGAAAGTAATTAAACTCACCCCTTCCATCCACAAATAAATATTTCAATAACTCTTTACAGACACTTCACACTTAAAATATGTCCACGTATATAGCAAAGAAGCGTAAAAATGCTTAATTGCAATTTTTTTTCAGAAGACCAGGTCACTTTTAACATAAAAGTTAGCTTTTTCCTTGCTTGGTATTGATCTTCCTAAACTGCCCTTCCGTAGAAATGAGGCTATGTTGAAGCTATATACAGCATTTGGGGAATTTCTGGAGAATATTAGCTCTAACCATGATCCTTGTATGACACTATTTGAACCATGACCTGCTCAATAAAGATTTAATTAGTTAAAATAAACATTTATGGAAATTATTGAATATTATTGTTTGGAAAATAGCATGTGATTCAGATTGCTAAAAGTACATATATTTAGAATTAACAGAGATGGAAGGGACATTGGAGGTCTTCTAGTCCAACCCCCTGCTTAGGCAGGAAACTTGATACCATTTCAGACAAATGGTTATCCAATCTCTTCTTTAAAACTTCCAGTGTTGGAGCATTCACAACTTCTGAAGGGAAGTTGTTCCACTGATTAATTGTTCCGTCAGGAAACTTCTCCTTAGTTCTAGGTTCTTCTCTCCTTGATTAGTTTCCATCCGTTGTTTTTTGTCCTGCCTTCAGGTGCTTTGAAGAATAGCTTGACTCCCTCTTCTTTGTGGTAGCCCCTGAGATATTGGAACACTGCTATCGTGTCACCCCTAGTCCTTCTTTTCATTAAACTAGACGTACCTAGTTCCAGCAGCCATTCTTCATATGTTTTAGCCCCCAGTCCCCTAATCATCTTTGTTGCTCTTCTATGCTCTCTTTCTAGAGTCTCAACATCCTTTTTCACATCGTGCCAACCAAAACTGGATGCAGTCTTCCAAGTGTGGCCTTGCCAAGACATCATAAAGTGGTATTAACGCTTCATGTGATCTTAATTCTATCTCTCTGTTTATGCAGCCTAGAACTATGTCGGCTTTTTTGGCAGCTGCAGCACACTGCTGGCTCATATTTAAATGATTGTCCACTAGAACTCCAAAATATTCACAAAAGTCCTTTTGAAGTTATTGTTTTGTTGGAAAACCCTTCTTATCTCTTAAAAAGGCATTTTAAGAACTGTCAATGATGCCACCAGAATTTGTTTTAGGAACCTGATCTTCTATGTCAGGGGTGTCAAACTTGCGGCCTGTGGGCCAGATATGTCACAGGTTGGCCCTGCCTCCACCCAGTTTAGTGAAAAGTAAAAAAGTCCTGATGCATCACGTGACACCACCGTGACAATGCGACTTTGACACCCTGTTCTATGTAAACTGTCTTTTGTTGTAACTGTTTCTGCTTTTATTTAACCTGCTTTCAGATTGGAATTTGAATGTTGTTCTTATTGTAATTATTGTTTACCAATGTGGTTCTAGAACTTGTTATAGTTCTTATTTTATTTATCCTTTTCATCCATGATATAATGCTTTCTGATAAAAGAAGTGCAATGATGTCACTCCATAAACTCCATTCCTTTGGAGTGTTATGTGACATGTCATGATGCTGCAAACATTGTTGATTTTGGTCAGCCCGCCCCTTGAAACTATATGTACCATGGGTCTCAGTTATATGTGACTCCATTTTAAGATTACGTTTATTTATTGCCTTTCATATGCCTTGGATTATCACTTATGGAACTGGATGCTAACTACTTATTTGATGTATAAAAAGTCAATCTTTTCTTCCTGTGCAATATTTTGGAATATCCATTTCCAAGGTCATAAAATTATACTACATCAATTATACTGAATACAGTGTATACTTAATACTAAACTAGCTAATTGATACTAAATTAATAAGTTTAGTAGTGTGACATAGCATGAATTCAAATTTCCTGAGTCAGTATATATAATTTGTTAAGATGTTAACCAGAAGAAAAAAGTGTTTTACCTGCTACTGATAATTCAGTGCTAGACATCCCTATCTAAAATTCACCTTAATGCCAGGTTTTTCATCCAAAACTTATAGTTATTTCCTATGAAAATCATTGTTGAACTTTCAAATATTCTAGTATCAGTATTTTGCTGCGCCTGGCTTTAAAGCTAAATCCAAATATAAAAACATAACCTGTCATTTTTGTTGCAAAGATTTTATAAGTAGTCTGGTATGATAGCTTCTACATAAATTGTCTGAACTATTTTGCAGCAACATTCAAACTGAGCTCAAAATGTCATATTATATAAGAAAAGGGACACACCATACTCCAGAGACACTCCTTTTCCTCTCTGCTAACTTGGTATATTACTCCCTGTGTTTCAGTTTCTTGGAATTCTTTCCACCATCTGGTTTTAATTTCTATTCATAGCATTTGGACTATTCTTAAGGCTCTGAGCATAAGAAAGTATCAATTAAGTATCTCTTTCATATTATAGAAATATCTTTAACATAGTCTAATATTAAAATCTGTACTAATATTTCAATATTATTTTCTATAACTATCATTGCAAATATAGTCATACTTTATAGAAAGTTCATAGTTATAATTTATTTTTATTTGTATCTCTTTGTATGCCTTCTTAACCAAACATTCTAGTGCCTTACAGTTCATAAACTAATAAAATATAGAATAAAACACCCATTTTTATCAGCCCAAAATGGTTGCATCTTACCAAGTCCTTTCCAAACAGTTGCATCCAATTAAGTAGCACTTTGTACTCTGAAGCAAAAATTTTAAACCTGGGTTTTGATGATTAGGCTCGTTTATGAAGATAGAATAACTGTATGTTGCCATTTATTCTAGTTCAAACAGTCATTGATTTTTAGGTTTTCATCTGCACCAAAGAAAGTTGGAAGTTATTTTTTTCTAAACCTTTTTTCCCTTTTTATCTACGCTCCTCAATTTTCCTTTTTTGCATACTCTTCCCTCTTTCGTTTTAATACTTAATATATAATGCAAAGCTGAAATACCAACAATCATGATACTCAGTATATCATCTATGTCAGTCTCAGAATGTCATAAATCTGCAGAAATCTACTGTAATGCAAACATTTAAAAAATGTAAACTTCTTATAAATTAAATCATAATTATTTCTAACTGGAATAAACTGAAAGTAATAATTCAAGACATTTATAACTATTAGTATACATGCCATGTACAACATGACTGTAGGAGGAGAGAGGCAGAACTGGGGTGGGGGGTGGGAGGAGTCAAGGGCATTATCAGCTTAAAGTCATTATTTGTCACAAATGGTACAACCCCTCTTGAATTCCATTGACCCTTTTCTGGTACCTATTTACTACTGAAGTTTAGTTGACTAGATTTTTGTGTTTGGTCTTGAGCAATAAATTTTGAACTCCAACATAACACACTGTCCTGATCCTTTGCATCTTATAATGACTTTGTCAATAAATGTGTTAATATTTGTGAATAAGTAGTAACATTTTACAGTCTTATGAATAAGAAGCAACATTTTACAGTCTACATTTATTTTATTTATTTATTTAATTGGATTTTTATTTAATTGGATTTTAATTGGACATGACATTATACATATATTAACATCTTGATGCAATCTACACTTAATTAATGCAGTGTATAGTAGAAGTGCCAATACCAATACCAAAGTAAAAAATACTATTATTTGGAATTAGCTAATTTGCAAACATTGCTGATCTCAGTTGCCCAGCATTCTTTCTTAAAAAAATAGTGTTAAAAGATGCATAATAGAGAACTACAGGAAGACTTATCCCACAATCTCAGTGCTATCCAGTCAGAATGAACAGATGTGCTCATTATATTATAGCATCTTTTAATTTAAGATTAAAAGGAAAAAAAACAATATCCTTCTGGACCTTGGGCAGGGGGACAAAGAAGAGCAGGTGAGTTTTATTCTTGTAGAAAGTTTACTGAAGGTGATGCAACAGAAGGAAAAAAATGTAATATACTGTATATAGATGCCAATACAAAGATATTGAGTAGAATTTTTCAATCCCCTGTTATACAGAAATGAGAGATGTGGGGAAGGAAATAAAAAAAAAGCTTAATGCAATGGAAATGAGTACTTAAGACATTTGTACAGTAGATAAGATCAAGAATGAATAGTACATAAATGCATATGGATTGAAAAAGAGATGTATTGTTCAAATATAGAAAATCCATTATGGAACCACAAAATCAGTGAAGGAAAATGAATGGCTGGATTTTTTTAAAAAAAGAGGAAGAACAAAGAAAGAAACATTTTGCTTGGGATAGAGTAATATAAATATAGTCTCTGTTCACATTATCACCACTAGGATAAAGAAAAAAATGTTGTTGTTGTTAGTTGCGAAGTCTTGTCCAGCCCATCACGACCCCATGTACAATGTTCCTCCAGGCCTTCCTGTCCTCTACCATCCCCTGAAGTCCATTTAAGCTCACATCAACTGTTTCAGTGACTCCATACAACCACTTCATTCTCTGTCGTCCTCTTCTTCTTTTGCGCTCAATTTTTCCCAGCATTAGGCTCTTTTCCAGCGAGTCTTTTCTTCTCATTTGGGGGCCAAAGTATTTAAGTTTCATTTTCAGGATTTGGCCTTCTAAAAAGCAGTCAGGGTTGATTTCCTCCAGGACTGACCGGTTTGATCACCTTGCAGTCCAAGGGATTCACAGGAGTCTTCTTCAGCACCATAGTTCAAAGGCCTCAGTTCTTTGACGCTCAGCCTTTCTTATGGTCCAAATTTCACAGTCATACATTGCAATTGGGAAAACCATTGCCTTAACTATACGCACTTTTGTTGGCAGCGTGATGTCTTTGCTTTTTAGTATGCTGTCTAGATTTGCCATAGCTTTCCTCCCCAGGAGCAAGCGTTTTTTAATTTCTTGGCTGCAG
>JANHFR010002760.1:86760-97609 GCA_032468015.1 Mimophis mahfalensis | reverse complement strand
AGGAAAAAGAAGAGAAAAGGGGAGGGAAGAAACGAAGGAAGGAAGAGAAGGGAAGAAAGGAGGCGAGCGGGGCCCTTTCTCGGGACCCCCGGCGGCCCCGCTTGGCGCCCCGATCCCTGGCCAGCCTGGAGGGGCCGCCGCGCGACGGAGCCGACCTTGGGGGCTTCGGCTCAGTCCTACCTCGCGGGGTTGGCGGGCGGGACACCCGGGGCGGGACGGAAAGCCGCTTCTCCGCCGCCCGGCCCCGCGTAGCAGCCGCCGCCGCTTCCCTCGCCCTCCGCGCCGGACCCAGGATGGGAGCGCGCCGGGCCTCGCTCCGCCACCGTGGCCGGCCCGGAACCCGCGAGCGCTGCTAAGCGAGCAAGCCGGCCGGCGGAAGGCCGCGGAGCTACTTCCGGCCGGGCCGCTTCCGGGGTTGCCATGGCGACCGGCGACCGCCTAGCAACGCAGCCAAGCGTCGCCGTAACCCGGGCGTCCCGCCGGTAATGTGGGCTTCGTTAGTTGCCCCTGCCGCCTCTTCTGGGCTGGGGATGATGGGGCTGGAAGTCCTCCCGCTCGCGCGCCTTCGCCTCCAGGGCCAAGAGCCTGGGAGAGCAACCCCTTTCTGCTGGGGCAAGGAGGTCAGGGAGGGAGCCCCCCCCTTCCATGTAGGTGTCACACCCCTTTGCCTTCCAGGGCCCGCCGGAGAAAGGGGTCCCCAAAGCCCATCCAGTCGTGGCTTCCTGCGGTTGCCGCCCTTGGGCGCATTCCTGCCAGGAGGGCGCAGGCAGGGGCTACACCAAGCCCTGGGCACTAGACCTGGAGCCCTGAAGGGCGCCCAAGGGAAGCCTTTCAAAGCTCTGCGTCGGGGCTTCTCGTCCTTGGCCCCTTTAAGAGGGGTGGACTTCAAGGCCCAGAATCCCCCAGCCACCCCTCTTCACCTTGTCAAGGCTGAAAACCATTGCCCCCCCCCCCATTGTTCCATTGCATCTTGACTGGAGGGGAAAGAGAATATTTTGACAGCAGCCCCCAGCCCCTCAGCAGAGACCCTCCGCCGCTGCCCCCTGGGAGACAAATTTGCTGTCTCCGACTGTCCTTTATCCCTTTTCCCATTACGGTTGCCTTTCAAAGGATTAATGGTGGGGTTTGTGTTTTGTTACATGCCTATCTTACTACTGGCAGTACCACGCATAGTAGAGGCCAAGGGGAAAATAAAGCTCCCATTTCTGTACAACCCAGTTGGGTTTTTAACTAGACTAGGCAACCTGCGAGACCAGCACAACCTGATTAGCCAAGCTCATTCGTGCCCACTCAGTTATGTCAGATGCTAATGAAGAAAGCCTTTTAAAGGTTAAAACTTCTGAAAAGACATCTGCTTTTGTCTTTATCCAGTTAGGTTTAATATCAGCAAGAGACGTCCTGCAGCATCACCCAAGAACTTGAAATATTTTCACTTGCCTGCGACGGCATCTACAGAAGTGTCTTTTCGCCGTCAAGGAACAGCCATGGAAGCTCTTTGCAGCTCCGAGGAGATGCTGACCAAAGCAACTCAGCTGTGGACGATGCTGGATGACCTGGCCGAGAACAACCCTAAAGGTTATTGCCACTTCATGCAGCAGCAACTGAAGGAGGCAAAGCAACATTATGCTCCCCCAGAGCCATGTCTGTGCCTGAAGACCTGCATTTTGGTATGATGACATTCAGTAGAGCAACAGCAAAGAAACACAAAGAGCCAAATACTGTTTCTCCTCTTAGCAGAATGCCAAACCTTCCTTTGACTTGTCCCAAAGGTGCTTGTTCAAGAGGCAAAAGCAAATGGATTTTCCAGGGGTGGTGGTGGTGTTTGAAGACATTTCACTTCTCATCCAAGAAACTTCTTCAGCTCTGACTGGAGGGAGGGGAATGCAAGGATTTATATTCCTTGCACACAGCTGGCCACTTGCATCCTTTTAAATCCTTCCATTCCCCACCGTCCAGTCAGAGCTGAAGAAGCTTCTTGGATAAGAAGCGAAACGCCTTAAAAAACCCCCCAGAAAGTCCAGTTGCCTCTTGAAAAAAGCACCTTTGGGACAACCTGGATGACGGAGAATCTCCAGACTTCTTTTGACTTGAAAATAATGCAGAGGGTGTACATTTGGCAAGCGCGTTTGGTAAGTGCTCTCTTGCCTATTTCTTTGTTTGCATCAGGCATTGATAAGAGTGGGAATATTGCAGATGCACTGCTATCTTTTCAGTCAAAAAGAGCAGTAATGGAGACATTGCTTGAAGTTAATGCCCAATTGTTAATTAAATGAACGTGTCTGTTTTAATAAACCATGTTAATGTTCTTGGGGTTGTTTTGTTTTGTTTTGTGCTTTTCTCATAGGAACCTACTAAAACCTGCCTGTTCATAAATCTGTGCAGCTGGAGTAGGATCCTAGCTCCCAAGTCACCCTCGGAGCCAATTCTGTTGAGCGCTGGCAAAATGGAGACGCTATCAGATAATTCAGGTAATCTCTATTACGAAATCTCGGTTAACCTGAGCCTACAAGATGCCTTGAGTAATTATATTGCTTTGTGCCTTCAAAAGAGATATTGGACATGAAACTTACATGATTCATCTGGTCGAGTGGTAAACTCAGGCCAGGATACCTTTGAGGACAGAATCAAGTGTATTTGCTTTTCTCTTAGAGGTCTGCAGTGTCCTTGACATGGCATACAATCCATCTGTTCTTAAGCAAGTCGAGGATAACCCACCGGAAAAGGATCAGTTGATCCGCATGTCACTCAAGTACGCCGAGGAGCATTTCAACATCACTTTGTCCCATTCCTGGAGCGTGGCAAAATTTAAACTGAAAGGAAGCCTTGAAAGGATGAGGGAGAGCCTGAGAGGAGAACAGCCCCCTTTGGCTGTGTCCCAGAGGAACCCCAACAAAGGTAAGAGGTGTTCAAGATGACATTTCAAGGTGGGAAGGAACTAGGCTTATCCTACCCATCTTTTGTATATAATGGGACCCTTCTGAGGGTTTTACCCCCTGAAGAAGAGGGGCATGGGCCCCCACTACAGGAATATGCTGCTTCCTGGAGGTATTTTACACCAGCTCTTCATAAGGCACTGAAAAACATCCTTTTTAAACAGATATTTGCTACCCGACAATTGATGATATTTGGAAATATTTTCCTTTCCTGAAGTTGTTTCTAGTTATCCCCTTATGAGAGGGTGGTATGGAAATGTAAAAAATACAGATATCTCTAAAACATTTCACTTGGCAAGTATTGCCTGAAGAGTTGTCCTCTTTATTTGAAATAGATGGGAATGGCTCTCTCTGAAAAGCATGCGTGTACACCATAATGTGTTGCATTCCAATATACGATTAACTGCACAATTGTAGCAGCTAAGATTTCTGTCATCGGTTAACAGTTTTAGTGGACTGTAAATACATCACTGCAAACCATGAAAATAGGAGAAGAGGCAGGAGCCCTGGTGGTGCAGTGGTTAGAAGGCAGTATGGCAGGCTAACTCGGCCCGCAGCCAGGGGTTCAATCCTCACTGGCTCAAGGGTGACTCAGCCTTACGTCCTTCCGAGGTAGGTTAAAATGAGGACCCAGATTGTTAGGGGGAAGAGGCTGACACTGTCAACCGCATAGAGAGGGCTATAAAGCACTGCAAAGTGGTATATAAGTCTAAGTGCCATTGCTATTTAACTGGTGCTTTTGTTCTGTAGCAACACGCTCCACTTACTTGTCTAAACTCTTGTGTTTGAAAATCCTGGCAAGAAGTGACCCTCAGCCAACTGAGAAGTCTCGTGGCCGAAGAGAGCAGTGGCCTTATTCTGCCAGCAAAGAACCCCGCAGCTTCCAAAAAGCGTCTAATTGAAGAGATTTCCACTACAGACAAGCCAGAGGTGCTCCATCCTGCTTACGAAATGACCACCAAGGAGGATGCAGATGAGAAACCCTTGGAAATCGAGCTGAAAATTGAACTCCCAGACGTTTGCTGTGCGTCTGAGTGTAATTTGAGCGTCTCTAAGGTGAGGCAGCTACAAACTGCATCTTATTCACACCCTTCTCCCCCGTTTTTGCCAGCCAGAACCCTGTGAATCTCAGATGCCTGCCTGCATCTTCTTTTCAGGAGGATGTCTTGGTTGAGTGCCTTGAAAAGTACAGACTGCGGGTGGATCTTCCAGCGTCTGTGGATGAAGAAGCAACATCAGCAACTTTTTATAAGAAGAAAAGAGTCTTGCACGTCAGAATGCCTGTGTACAAGGGAGAATGACATGAGCTGATGCTGTGTGGGGATACACGGTCTCCCCTTCTCGTGATTCACTTCATCACCTTTCCAGCACGTCCCATTCGGCCTTTTGCACAATGATGAATATTAAGTGTATTGGTTACACACCTGTATTTTATTTCTCTTGAGTTTTAAGGCTAAAATTCTTGCTGCTTTTTGGGGATGCCAAAACCTGGGATAAAATGCACCCTTAAATACACACTTTTAACATTTGAGGGTTGTTCTGAAGGGATAGTTTCTACTGCAGTTTAACTCTAAAAGATTAACTAATAAATGAACTCTGTACCTTGTTTCCCCCATTAATCAAAACAATAAAAAGGAAAAAAACCTACTGTTTTCAATCATTGCTGGATTTAAATTATTTTTAACAGTTCCGAGAACTTCCTGTAGTCTTAGAGCTCAGCTTATTTTTTTGGAAAGTCAGGGGAAATCAAAGCCAACTTGCTCCTCTAACTGCTTATTCTTTTAAGCCTCTGTATTGTTTTGCCATTTTAACATAAATACATTTTCAAAGAATGCTTAAAGAAAGAAGTGCTATCTGCAGACATGGACAAAGCATTCAAGATTACATCTGCAACCATGTTTGAAGTTGTGCTGAAATAAAAATGGACATGACTTTGATCTGGTTATGGCTGTCATACTGGCTTTTACTACATCCTGAGGACACAAGGACACAATTCCTTAGCAAAAGGTTTGTTCAAGTGCTGAATATTGCAAAGGAAGTCTTTCCTATCTTTCGGTTCGCTTGGATTAAAAACAAAAAAAATCACTAAAACCATTCAAAATGACTCCAGAGTTAACAGCAGAGGCCTTCCAGACCAAGTGCTGTCCCCACTTTATCCATTTTTGCTCACCAAATAATTACATTCAACGTCTACGCGCAGCTAAGCAAAAAACTAGCAGTCGGGAAAAAGAATAGCAGTCCAAAGAACATCAAACTTTTAATGCCAACCTGTAACCAAATGAAGATGTTTTAAAGCACTTTTCTTACCAAACGGTTGAATTACAACCAAACTCAACAAATTGGTTCTCAGAAGAAGAAAATATTTAATAGCATGTATATATATTTGTAGTGGATTCGGTAGCGCAAATTGACAAGAGACAATATTGAAGTGGTGACGTACAGATTAACAGGGGGATGTATTAGTTTATGGTCTACTCAGCTCTCAGGTGACACCACTTAGCCATTACATGATCCACCTTTTAAAATTAGCTTTTTCCTTGGAAGCAAAAGAGGCATTTCCCTTTAGTGCCTCTCTACACCTAGGACACAATTACAACCGTGGCAGGCCCCCCGTTTTGAAGAAATCTCATTTCTAGCAAAGATGTTCACAAATTTACAACTTGTGAAATTCTGTTTCTCTCGAGACTGGGACAGACAAGAAAGCAAAGCTGTTCCAGAATAGCAGTCAGATCCTGCACTAGTTGGTTCTGTATTTTTTTGGAATCTTAAGTGGTTATGCCTAATTAGTCTACTGATTTCAGTGGAATTCAAGCACAACTAATTCGTATCTGGTTGGGCCACTTGATCGCAAGGCATCGGGGTTCTTCCTTCTTTTCGTACAGCGTGCAAAAGTTCTCATTTCAACTATTCTGAGGTCAATGTCCCACTTCAAATGCAAGACTGCTGAAGGCAGCTGCATTACAGCCTATTCGGAGAACTTCTGGAGTGCTTCATGCTTAAGACAGCCCATTTTGCACGGAAACAGCAGTTTCTCAAACGGGATGGGACATTTCACAAAATTGGCACAAATATAGTAGGAAGGAAAAGTGGGGGTTTTTTTCCCATTCCCACACGCAACCCTTGCTTAAATGGTGGAACTGCGCCCTCACATTCCTTTTGATGAGACAACAGTCCCAGTCTGCCCAGTCTAGACCATTAACGGGGAGAAGAGGACCTAGGGTGGAGTCTGTAAGGAGCCCATATGTTGCCTATCTGTAACTGACCCCCGTTTCACCCATTCCCTTAACCAATGACTTCTGATTGGAGTAAAACAGCGTTTACTGACCTAGAAAGGAAGCGAAACACACGCTCAAATTGGGGAAAACTCACATAAAGCAAAATCATTCGGAAGGGTTTCAAAGTGTAGTTGTTCTGCCTCAAACATTCATTTCCTCTTGCAGTGTGCTAAAAGGATTCCCCGTGGCTGGAAAGCCTGACTTACAGTTGAAGTCTGCAAAGTTGGAATGTCAGCTGCTCTGTTCTATTCCAAGGGATAGCCTCTTTTTTCCCCCCTGCAATGTTTAGAACACATGTGGAAGGTTAATTCTTCTTTCTGCTGAAAATTTAAATTATCCCAAATCTACGGTTCACATTTTTCTTCTTATTTCATCTCAAATTCCTGGTTTTATTGAAAATGAAGGCGAAGGCAGGCAGCTAGTAGGGGTGGCTGGGGAGGGGAGGAGGCCGTGATACCCTGCACTGTTGTGATTGGAAGCATTACAACACATGATTATTTTCGACCACCGGGGAAAAGTTTGCAAATCCATCCACACTGAATACGATATAGCGTAGCTGTACTTGGCTTCGGAAGGCCACCTGCAGAACCTTTAAATCTCTCTAACTGGCAATCCAAAATCGCCAGCTGCGGTTTATAGACTTTTTTTAAAAAATAAAAGGAGGAAACATTTTTTTTTCTCTTTAAAAGTCTAACCCTTCGATATATAAATAGCTTCTTTAGAATGAAGCGATTAGGTCGCCAAAGTCTTTGAGAAGTTATAGCAGCATCGTGGCTGGTTTTTCCAGGAATCGCTTGAACTCCGCAAGCCACTGGGCCCCCACGGCCCCGTCCACGACACGGTGGTCGCAGCTGAGCGTCACAGACATGATGCTGGCCACGTCGAACCTGCAGAGCAGCGGGGGAAGTGCTATCTTTAGTATTTTGTACACAGAACAAGACATACCACCCTTTCCATCAGATGCTAACTTTCCACTGAAACGCTTTTGTTTTAAAAAAAGAAAATAAAACATTTACCCCTTTTCATTATCTGCTGGCACCAGCCTTCTCTCAGAGCCACCAACCGCCAAGATACAAGCCTGTGGTGGATTGATTATAGCCGAAAAATTCTTAATGCCATACATTCCTAAATTTGAGACTGTGAAGGTTCCTCCCTGAAAAGAAACACACACCTGTGGCTCAGATCACCGGCGTTGGGAAGCTAGAAAAGGCAAAGACATCGTAACCAAGCCGACAAAATGTCCCCCGCCAGCCGCCCAAAGGCAGGGGTGGTTCAGGGAAGGGTCCTCACCTGGAACTCGTGGGGCTGAAGCTTGCCTTCCCGCGCTCTGCTGGCTAACGTCACGACATCGTGGTTAATGGAGGCCAACCCCTTGGTGTGCGCATTAAACACAATTGGCGTTATAAGCCCTGCTGGCGTACTGACCGCCACGCTTACATCAACCACGTGATTTCTGAAAGACAGAAAATGTGTTCCCGTTGGGGAGAATCCGCAACCAGACGCAAAATCATACTGCAAGACGCTTCTTGAAGTAACAGTCTAACTGGCTGCCTAGGAGGAGCCAAACTTGATCTAATCCTGTTTTAATTTTGTATTATATGTGTTTTTATTGTTCACCGCCCTGTGTCCCTCAGGAGAAGGGCGGTATGAAAGTTCAACAAATAACTAAAAATAACTAAATAAATAAATAAACCTTCACCCCTGGCCTGGACCATCTGTATACTTACTGCCTAATGACTGTTTCTAACCACGAAGAATTAGCTTCTGGCACCTTCAAGCATGCCAGAGCTGAAGCTTTAATAATGAAGTCGTTGACTGAGAGCCGGGTATTCTGGGGCATCTCCTGGAGAGGGACAGGCAAAGGAAGAAATGCTGCTCAGATTGATCAGTGGACCAAGTTACCCAAGAATGATTCTCTCCAAACTGGGGAACCTCCAGAAACAACCAACTGCAATGCCCAGCAATGTCTCCGCTGGCTGGAGAATTCTGGGAACTGAAGTCCACCTGTCAGGAAGGCACTTAATTCAAGAAAACCAACAGCCAGGTGTCTATGACCCTATTGCCATCAGAACTACAATAGTTGTGATTATGCAGCCAGAATGACCCAGCTAAGAAAACTGGAGATTCCATTCACATCTTGCAGTTCCCATGCTTTCCAAACTGAACACCTGTATTTTTCTCAAAGCCAAGTTCTAGAAAGAAATGTTTTTGCTTTACTTTTAAGCCCAGAGGGTTTAATTTGATTTAAATGTTACTTCGTTCTAATTGTAAAATTTGTGGTTTTCCTGTGGAATGAATAATCTCTCCCTTACATTCTCCATATCCTAGAAATGCAAACTTAAGGAACTATCTGCAGCTAGCTAATTGGAAGGATGGCGAATCACACAGACGTCCAGTTTGCTGCATACGTCACAACTATTAAGTTACCTGGTTGAGCTCTTTCCTCAGCACCAATATTTCTCCCATGTTGACATCAACAGAGAGATAATAGTGAGGTATTGTTTGCTTAGACTGCATCAAACGCTGGGCAATCACCTGAGAACAAAGAAAACAGGATGCGCATAAGAAGACAATGTTACTTAAAATGAAGTTAATTGTTTTAATGCAGACCATTCTAAAGCTGGGAGTTTCGGTGCACCATTCTTCATATATCCAGAAAAGCAGATCCCCAACTATTAGTCAAAAATTTCCTCCAAATACTTGGTCCCTAATGACAGCTTCTGGCTAATTCTTAACTCCACCTTTCTCTGTCTGGACTAACACTCTGAATGCAAATGTCCAAGAAGAGTAGGGAGGTTGATGGATTAAAATCCCCCATCAACAACGTCAAAGGAAATTTCCCAAGGTAAAACCTGGCCTCCACCCTCTGCAAGGACTCAACAGAAGTCACCCCAAAGCCTCTTCATGGCTCTCCGTTAGAAAAAATACTTTGGTGTAGTGGTTACAGCACCAGGCTAGAAACTGGGAGCCCCCGATTCTAGTTCTGCCTTAGGCCCAGAGCCAGCCAGGCTAACCTTGGGTCAGTCTATCTATCTTAACCTAATCCTTGACCATTGTTAGGATGTGAAGACTCGCATCTTACGGAGGCCAAGGGGAAACACTGTCCAATCTGTCTGGCTGCTGGGGGCATGCGATGCGCCAAGGGCTTTAACTTACCTTTCGTATGTTACTAATGGGAATATCCGTAAAGACACCTGCGGGGGCAGCTGCGGGAGCTGGTGCAGCCAGAGGAACAGCATCCGGCGGCCGGGCCTGTGGGAATACAAGCACCCCAATGAAGAAGCGCCGAAGGGCCGGCTGGCAGAACGGAAGGAGAGTTTAGGATTCTCTGCCATTTTCCAGGAGAGTTTTAAAGCTGCAACAAAGCCCCGTCCCAGCTGTTGATTTTCTCAAGTCTACAAGGTGCGTCTCACTTTCCCCTTTGCTTCACCTGGTCCCCATAGCTGATGCCTGTGCTTATGAGAAAGCTTTCAGCAGAAGAAACTCAGTACAGTTGAAAAGAAAGAAAGAACTTGGGAGATTTATGGAAGCAACAGCAAAAAAAAGACCCCACACTGGCAATGATGGCGAAAAAGTCGGCAGACTTTTGCCCTAGCCAGGTCTTGCCCCACAGTTTGCAAACTTTCATGGGTTCCCACACCTTCTCAAAGCAGGCTGAGTAGCTGAAATACAGTAAGCAAATCCTTGGCAGATTTACTAGGGTATTACTCCACCTGGTAGCCTTGGGAAAGTCAGGTGAAAAAATTACATTTGCATCGTATTCCTAGAAAGATTCTCAGAAAGAACATCTCCTAAGCTGATGGGTTTTTTTGGAGAACCTGCCTTAGGAACATGAGGCAAACATACATTTTTGACATTCCACACATACATATACACAAATCAGGTCCTAGCTCAGGTAACCCTCTGCGGAAGAGCTCCTGCTAAACCATGAAGTCAGAAGAACCAACGTGGCTACTCACCGGGGCAACTTTAGATGGCACGAATGAGTCAATGTCCTTCTTGGTGATGCGTCCATCTGGGCCGGTACCTGATGAGACATGCGAGGGGGCAAAAAGAAAAATCGCTTACCCAAGAGGCAACTAAACCTTTTTTAGGGGACTGCTGACGCGGCCTCGGAAAAGATGTTGCTCACCTTTTACCTGCAAGAGATCGATTCCTCTCTCTGCGGCTAGTTTCCTCGCCAGAGGGCTGACTACTACCCTCCCCTTGTGTGCTGGAGCCTTGACTGCAGAGGGCGCAGGCTGGGCTGAAACAGCCGCTGCCTTAAGAAATAAAAAGACAGCAGAGTTCGTAAGATGGTCTGGGAAATTCTCTGCCGTCCCAAGTTTATTGACTCTGCTGGACCTACACCTAGGATGTGGCATTAGTCTAGTCCACTACAGAGAGTCTGGCAGAACTAGGTTCACACATAGTCTGAGCTCACGAGGGCTAGTTAAAGTCTGCTTCTTAAATTTATTCTGGCCAATCTCTCTGCCACCCACAGAAGCTGCAACACCACCCCGATACAAATGCTCTCTTTAAACTTGTAAACAGCCTTTTTATTAGGTAGTCTTTACAAAAAGAATTCTTTCTTTCTTCCTTTCTTTCTTTCTTTCTTTCTTTCTTTCTTTCTTTCTTTCTTTCTTTCTTTCTTTCTTTCTT
>JANHFR010002760.1:15609-27685 GCA_032468015.1 Mimophis mahfalensis | reverse complement strand
GGGGGGGTAAGACACCCCTAATGCCCCTTGGAGTATGTGTTCCGACCCCTCAGGGTGTGTGTTCTGTGAAGATACAGCCTACAGTGCAGTGGAGTTGCCATGGTAACAGCTTCACAATATTCCACAAGGGGGCTTTTGTAATGGGGCCTGCCTGGACCACTATGAGACTAACAAGACATATGTCACACAGAGACAACATTTCTTGACACTTCTAAGGCCACAGGGAAAACATGTTTAACTAATTTAATTGTCACTGAAATCAGGGCTCAGGTAGACATTGCTCTTGCCATCACCTCTTCAGGAATCATGGAGATGTTAATGGAAGGAAGGGAGGACAGCCCATTCTGTGCTTACATTGCCACTTTACATTGCCATTCCTGTCTAATGCAGGATTGGGATAAATAAATACCTGAGCAATGCTGGGTTATCGGCTAGTCAGCTATAAAAAGAAACACTCCCAGCAATCTCCTGAGATTGATTTCTGAACATGGGTAGCATTCTGTTTCTTAAAAAGAGCAAAAATAGTTTACTACCCAGTGAAAATAACTTCATGGTTTGTTCCCACCAAGAGTAATGTCAACCCTGCAGCAGTGAGCATTCCCTTAGCGATATGACATCCATACTTGCAAGTCATAGATTAATTGCTGAGCTTTACACATGAGCATTTGTAGGGGAATACAAATCAATACTTCATATCTGGGTTATGATGTAACAGGGAGTAAAGTGGAAAGTACCATTAATCATACATTAACTACAGAACATTCCTAGATAATATGCTGTAAATAAAAGCACTAGTATGTTGCAATGTGCACTGGCCCTAATGGGGAATGTTATTTAAAAAGAAAGCCAAGCAGTCATTTAAAATAGGTGACAAGAAGGCATATTTGGCTGCCTAATACTGCTTTTTAAGGTCATTTTCTTGTACAACATCTTTATGTGAAGCCATGCAAGGTTGTTTTTTAATCGCACTGTAATATTTAATATCTTTACAAAGCTCGTGTCCCAAGCTACCATAAGAAAGGAGTTATGCCACCATTGTCATCATGATCCCGATCATCAACATTACATCTATAACATTTTTAACATAGTTAAATTAAATTGATTATTTACTATTCTATAGTGGGGCAGCATGGTTAACAGACTGGACTTGTCAGTTTTGAGACCCAGGCTCCACGTGATGAGGTGAGCTCCCGTCCTCGCCCCTGCTCCTGCCAACCTAGCAGTTCGAAAACATATAAATCCAAATAGATAAATAGAACAGAACAGAACAGAACAGAATAACAGAGTTGGGAGGGACCTTGGAGGTCTTCTAGTCCAACCCCCTGCTTGGGCAGGAAATCCTATACTATTTCAGACAAATGGTTATCCAAAACTTCCACTCTTGGAGCGTTCACAATTTCTGGAAGCAAGTTGTTCTATTGATTAATTGTTCTAACAGTCAGGACATTTCTCCTCAGTTCTAGGTTGCTTCTGTCCTTGATTAGTTTCCATTCATTCCTTCTTGTCCTGCCTACAGGTGCTTTGGAAAATAACTTGACTCCATCTTCTTTGCGGCAACCACTGAGATACTGGAACACTGCTATCATGTGACCCCCTAGTCCTTCTTTTCATCAAACTAGACATACCCAATTCCAGAAACCGTTCTGTATATGTTTTAGCCTCCAGTCCCCTAATCATCTTTGTTGCTCTTCTCTGCACTCTTTCTAGAGTCTCCACATCTTTTTTACATTGTGGCGACCAAAACTGGATGCAGTATTTCAAGTGTGGCCTTACCAAGGCATTATAAAGTGGTATTAACACTTCACGTGAAATAGGTACTACATCAGTAAGAAGGTAACATCATGCTGGCCACATCACCATGGAAATATCTTTGGACAGTGTTGACTCAAGGACCTTGAAACAGAGATGAGCACCGCCTCCTCCAGTCAGCAATGTGATTAGTGGAACAAAATATGCAAGGATTCCCTCTTTTTTTTTCTTTTTTTTACTATTCTATAGACAATGATACTGAAAGTAAAACCAATTGGTGCCTTTACTCACATAAAATACAGTCAGCAATATGATTAGTGGAGCAAAATATGCAAGGATTCCCTCTTTTTTTTCTTTCTTTTTTCTTTTTTACTATTCTATAGACAATGATACTGAAAGTAAAACCAATTGGTGCCTTTACTCACATAAAATATGACTGACATATTGGTATGACAACTTCAGATACATATCAGTCTATTCCTATACAATTGTTTTCATTCCTTTTGACAAACATATATTTCTTGTAACGGGACACATATCTTTTCACCAACATTTCCACATCTTGTACTTCTTTATTTATTTATTTAATAAATTTATTTTATTTATGGGATTTGTATGCCACCCTATCTCCCGAAGGACTCAGGGCGGCTCACAACGATAAAAAACACAGAATACAAAATTTAAAAGTGTATTAAACCTATGATCCCATGAATAGCCAATTAAAACCAATTATACAATGATTAAAACTCCCCACCCCTATCAGTCCAAGTTGGCCAGTTGAAAGAGCCATGTTTTGAGGTCATGACGGAAGGACTGGAGATCTGGGGCCACCTGGAGCTCCAAGGGCAGTTGATTCCAGAGGGCAGGTGCCCCCGCAGAGAAGGCCCTCCCCCTGGGAGCCACCAACCAACATTCTCTGGCTGACAGCACCCTGAGGAGGCCCTCTCTGTAGGAGCACACAGGGCGATGGGAGATCGTTCCTGGCAGCAGACGATCCTGAAAATACCTAACATTCTACCAAACATTCTACAAAGATACACAATTTCATCAGCTTTTTCAGAAGCTGGTTGGACAAATCTCTGCAGTTTTCTTGGTAAGAAGTGGTTTGCCATTGCTTCTTTCCTTGGGCTGAGAGAAGTGCCTGGCCCAAGGTTACCCAGCTGTCTTTACAGTCAAGGTGGGAGTAGAACTCTCGATCTCCCAGTTTCTAGCCCGATGCCTTAACCCATGGGTCTTTAAACTTGTCAACTTTAAGACTTGTGGAGTTCAACTCCCAGAATTCCTGAGCTAACATGACTGGAGGAGGAATTCTTGAAGTCCACAAGTCTTAAAGCTGTCAAGTTTGAAGACCCCTACCTTAACCACTGAGCCAAACTGGCTCTCCAGCTTTCTGTAGTTTTATGCAATTTATGTGTTACTTGAAATAGTTCACTCCACTTTCTCCGCAAGATACTACCTCAGTCTTCGATATCTTAATTTGCAAAACCCATAGTCCTCACCATACTGTTCATCCTATCTAATATTCAGTGCAAATAATTTGAAATGACAGCCAACAGCACATCATCTTCATGAAAATACGAATGTGCATTAATGTCGCCATAAGCAATAATGAAAAATTTATTGATAAATGCATCCACACAAGGGAATATACCCAGGTCCTTAACTTATTCCGTGCTCAGTACTAAAACTTTTCCTAGGTACTTTCACTTTTCTGCTTCACTTTATCATATGGTACTCTCACTGCATCCTGAAACCAGAGATCAGTTCCACATTTGTACAAAACATTTCAGGATTCATGCCTGCAGTATGCCTTTTATCAAAACTTTTCTCCAATTAAATGTGATTTTCACATCTTTACCCTGGCATAAGTCACAATGCACTTCTGAAGTTCAGTGGCCTCCCTAGAACCTTTTCAATCAGAATTCTTCCAGACATTTCTTCTTAGATGCTTAACCAGCTAATCTCACTGTGGATTCTCCATTCACTCTTGTTACTTCTTTCCCCTATAACAACATTTTTCCAATTATTAGACACAGATAGCTGACTGCACATTGACATTAAACAAATTACAAAGTCACTCTATAAGGAAATCATGCCCATACTTCTTCCACTTACAGTACCTATACCTACAGCCTAACTATATTTAGATGATCTCATTTAAGTCTTCCTTGAATCTTTTCTTGGATCCTAATTGCATTATTATTTCACTCTTTGTCATGTAAGTATCATTCTCTTATATGCATTCAACTTAATGCCATTAAAAGACAATATTTCCCAATAGCATAGCTCTCTACATTTCTATGGTCCTTTATAGCATACTTTCCCCCTGTTCCAGTTTCCACATAATCTTTCCTTACGTCTACATTGATTCTGTTGGGAGATTAATCTATTTTCTAACACTTTTTCACACAGAATTTGTACTTTTTCTTCCTGAAATCATTCTACTTGTGTCTGGTAATGTTCCATCAAGCCAGGTGAAACAATAGACCCAATCACTGAATGTATAAATGGATTATATATTCGGTTTTATACATACTTTCAGTTATGGATGCTTTCCAATATATAGGGAGTCCTCGACTTGCAACAGTTTATTTAGTGAACGTTTGAACTTACAACAGCACAGAAAAACTGATTTATGACCATTTTTAACACAACCGTCAGACCATCCCCCTGGTCACATGATCAGAATCCAGACACTTGGCCAATGACTCATATTTATGATGGTTGCACTATTCTGGGGTCATGTGGTCACTTCTTGTTACCTTCTGACAAGCAAAGTCAATGGGGAGGTCAGGTTCATTGAACAACTGTGTTCCTAAATCAACAATGGCAGTGATTCACTTAACAACTGTGACAAGAAAGGTCATAAAATCGCTCAAAATTCACTTAACAACTATCTCAACTAGGAACAGAAATTGTGGGCTCAATTGTGGTCATAAATTGAGGACTACCTATATTGTGGTTGCCATGATGGATCTGGAAAGAAGAGACCTAGATTTAGGTTGCCACTTTTTTCAATGTTTGAGACTCATCCTGGTTCACTATGTTATTGTTGTAGGATAAATTAAGAGAAACACACACACACACACACACACACACACACACACACACACACACAGAGAGAGAGAGAGAGAGAGAGAGAGAGAGAGAGAGAGAGTTCACACTTGACCTACAACCTCCCTAAGTCACTTTAACTGGAGTAATTCCGAAGAACTGGAAATCACCTCAGCTTCAAACAGAACAATAGCTGGAATAAACAGATCTTTCACTCTGAAATGAGGCCACTTCCTATCCTGCTTATGGCAGCACCCACCCTCTGGGTTTTCACTCGCAAGAAAATCCAAATGCGGAACAACAACAGTTTGGAACAGGCTGACATCCCAGGGATGATGACTAAACAGGAGTCCAGGCCAATGAAGATACCAGCTGTTTAGATTTTCCCTTTCTCGAGAATTTCCAAAGTCTGTCTCCTCTCTCTCTCTCCCTTCCCTTTATTACTACGTATTTGCCAGCTAGCAAATCCTGGGGAAAAGTTTGTTAAAAGGAAGCTGAGCAAAGGAAATTAAAATGCATGCCCTTGGCAGGCCACGGCCTCTTTGTGTGCTGGGAAACTGGCTGGAACGGGTCAGTGGGGAATCACTTCTTTTACAGGATCTTCTGACCATATTAGTCCTCGCACCCCACTCCGGTTGCTGATCACAAGAGCTGCAGAGCTTCAAGGGAAGAGCTGGATTGCCAAACTAGCCTGGGTGAAGTTCATGTGTTGTTCGTTGCCAGCCTACCTCACGATTCATGCTTCGGCCAGAAAGGAAAACCGAATTTAGCCTACTTGGTTAGAGATGATTGGTAGGATTAACGATCGGATTTTATAAAAGCAAGCAACTTTTTAAAAGGCTCCAAGGGCAACTGGGGCTCGTGACCCAGCGGCAGAGGCTCCAGCAACCTGGCCTGCCAACCCTTCGCTATTTAAAGGAAGGAAAAGAACAGCAGCCAGAATCTACAACTCTGGCAACAGTCAGAAATCCGTGTTTTTCAAACTGGGCCAATTTGAGAGGTGTGGACTTCAACTTCCAAAACTCCCCAACCAGCGCTTAACATTTGAAAAACACTGAATTAGACGAACGTGGGTTAAGATAGGACACTTAACTCTGATTTAGCCGGGAGAGGATTCTTGTATTCTTTGTCAAAGACCCTGAGGAATATCACAAACCCTTGGGGAGCAAGCAGGGCCACAGGCAAAGAAGACTTTAGATACAGATTAACAGAGTTGGAAGGGACCTTCTAGGTCATCTAGTCCAACCCCCGGCCCAAGCAGAGACCCCACACCACTTTTGACGGATGGCAAGCCAGTCTCTTCTTCAAAGCTTCCTGGGATGAAGCTCCACAACTTCTCAAGGCAACCTCTGTTCCATGGGTTGAATGTTCTCTCAGTCAGAAAATTTCTCCTTATTTCCACGTTGAATCTCTCCTTGATCAGTTTCCGTCCATTATTTCTTGTCTGGCCTTTTGGAAAATAGCTTGCCCGCCTCCTCTCTGTGGCAGCCCCTCAAATATTGGAAGACTGCTATCCTGTCTCCCCTGGTTCTTCTCTTCACTGGACTAGCCACGTCCAGCTTCTGCAACCTCCAGTCTTTTGTCTGCTAAGACTCCAACATCCCTCTCACGGGGACTGCTATTAAGCCTGGCTTCACCCACTCTGTATATGTCCTTTTGGCTTGTCCTGCCTAAGTTTAAAGGGATCCTTGAGCTCTCTTTGCTTACTTTCCAACACAAGTAGTGGGAGAAATACACAACCAGGAGCTCAAGCGTCTTACTTAAGTGCTTCGTGTTTACATAGCCTCCTCCAAGTATTTGCTTTTTGGACGTGGTTATCAGTACAGATGCCGTACTGTGCCTTGCTTAGCAAAAGGGTACACTTGGCAAAACATGGCACATGGGCCCAGAGGTTCTTCTCTGATAGCAGGTTAGATAAATGAAATATTAACCCCTAGTCCAGGTTTGGTTTTCCCTCTCCTTATCAGTTCTGAACATTCGCAAGGCTCCCGGGAGGAAGGCGATCCGATGAGTAGCTCCTACAGTCACCAAACCAACCCTTCCCCCAGTTGGAACAGAAGGGGCTGATAAAGCTGACCTTACACAACCAGGCCAAAACACACCGGGTGAGTAAGTGGCCGAGGAGGCACCTAGCAAGCAAGTCCCACAGCTTTGCTCGGGGTATTAAGCATGTGATGAAACGCCAGGCATCCGCATCACTTGCGTTACAACAAGAAAGGCGGATTTAATATAAACCCAACGGGGTGTTGACGGGAAAAAAAAAAGGAGAAACGTTTTACCAACACCAGGCAGGTCTATTATTTATTTCTGCTGACTTTTATTATCAACAGTGTCCCTGTTCTGGGCGCTTACAACATGCCTTTGTGGACATGTAGCTAAACTACCTTCAGGGCAATGGAAATTCTACTTTAGTGGTAATGCTGTTGTGGGGGGTGGGGGGCAAAAAGCAAATTTAGAAGGACAGAATAACAAGAGCTGGGAGGGACTCTGGAGGTCCTCTAGTCCAACCCCCTGCTCAGGCAGGAAGTCCTATTTCATTCCAGACAAAACGGATGTCCAATCTCTTCTTAAAAACCTCCAGTGGTGGAGGACCCACAACTTCTGTAGGCAAGTCCTTCCTTTTGAGGAGGAAACGGCTGCTTACACTTGAGGGCTCGGATTTGAGACAGGGATGGCATGACTTCCTTTGGCAGGAAAAGGTTAGAAAGCACAAGTACTTTGTCAATTATTACCTTAGGAGAATCTTCTTAGAAACATGGGAAAAGGTTAAAAGTAAATTGTACACAATGACTCCCTGATGGTTGGTGCTGTTGGAGGCGATGATGTACCCAGTGCTGTACAATAAGGAAAATCATGTGTCTTATAAGGAGCTTCTAGATGGACAGGGACTTTTAAAAATGAGAGGAGGTCTTTAGGAGCATGTTAAAGTTCAGAAGAGTGGATAACATTACATGGTTGTTCCTTAACCTCAGGAAGTAAAACTGCCAATGTAAAACAGTATATTATACCAGAGGAATAAAATCCAGAAAAAGTTCCTGTAGAAAGAGAGAAACTAACCATAAATAATTTAAAAAAAAACACCCCACTGATTTTGTTCTCGCACGCAAGCTGATACCCCAGTGAGGAATTTCCTCTTAAAGAGATTTCTCTTTGAGCCCTGGAACTAGTGCACAATCATGCATCCAACACACACACACACACACACACACACAAACACACACACACACAAACACACACACACACACCTCCCCAAAAGAATGCTTGGCTCTTCGGGGAAGCTGAAAAACTGTGACAGCACCAAGGCCTGGCTTTTCTAAATGGCGAAAGACAGAACGACTTTTTTAAAAAGGAGAATAATAATATTTATCTACCAAGGATGACTAAACGGAGCGAAACCATGGTGTTCTGATCCAGCTCCCCAAACATGACAAACCCTCTGAGGTGAACTCAAAGGATTCCTTCCTTAGGAGTGCCGGCAGCCCCGGCAAAAAGTTTATCTTGCAGGCTAACAAGTCCACCAGAAGATGAATAGCTGTCTGCCACACCTATTCACCGCCTCCTCCTGCCTTTTATCCCCAGAGCTAGGGTGGGGCATCACTGGCAGAGGTGGCTCTTCTGTCCTGAGGACCGGCCCATAGATTTCCACTGCTCTCCTCTCCTCTCCCTTCTGCTCATCCGTGCATCAGGCACTGGACCCAGCTGTTCCTCCTCTTCCTCATCAGCCATCTCCAGACCTGGGGGCTGTTGTCTGCCTATCTGAGGGCTGACGGACGGCCCAGGATCCGCCTCTGTCTCTCTCTCTCTGACAGCTCCATTCCCTCTTCCCGGAGCTCCCAGGTTGCTCTGATGCTGGCCCTGACTCCCACGCCTCCTCCTCCTCCTCTGATTCAGCTGCTGGAGGGGGCAGCAGCTGACAGGCCTCAACACACGGGGCCACCATGCCTTCCAGGAAATCAGCATCTGCAGAGCAGGACATGGCCTCCGTCGATGAGAAAGTGAAGCATGACAAAGATAGCCCAAGCTAGGATTTCTCAACCATGACCATTTTCAGATGTGCAAGGCTGACTGGGGGAATTCTAGGAGTTGAAACCCACACATCTGAAAATGATCAATGTTGAGAAACACATGTCTAACCTCTCCCCCTTTTATGCTACACAGAAAAGGGGCAGAATTGAGCCCAGGAGAACATTCTCCGATCCATTTCATACTGATGGGAACGCAGATACCGCCAAGCATTCTCATCGGTATCACTCTTCTTGGAAGGGTTTGGAGTCACATAGTGTTCATCTCACTGTTTGAATTTTATCTAAACATTCTGCAGGGGCCGGGCCAGGGGATGGATTAAGCCCAAGGACACGGAAGATAACTCGCCCTACCAGGAGACCAAACTCCTGTAGTTGTCCTTGGTGTTCTCCGAGTTTGGTGGTTATCAGTAGGTTATCAACCTAGATAACACAATCGCTAGCTCTGATGGTGTTACCCAGTTTTGTCATGAAACGTCTGCAAGAAAACCATCAAGCTCAGAAACCACAATTCAACCCTGAGCCATGAATACTCTCTTCTGTCGGGTCCAAACTCATGCCGCTTGTCTATCAGGGACCCCATGCAAATTCTTCTGCCGTTAATCTAGCAAACCCTCAAAGCTATTCCGAAATAGAAACCAAGATTGAAGCCTGACTATTAGTCATCCTCTGGATTTTGTAGTCCGAAACACCCCAACACAAAGAGGTATCCAAGAAATGTGACCTTGAAGGAAGTCGCCCATAGCCATATATCGATCATGTGCCACCTTTTTTTTTTTTTTTTTTTGCACAATCCAACCCCAGAAGTGGCAATCTTATCCAAGGAGGACTCAAGATAAAGCTGGCTAATTAGATTAAAGGCAGCCTTTACATTTCAGCTCTTAAGTGACTTCTACAGTTGGCTTTTTACACCCTCGGTCCTTTGCATACCTTATCGGGTTAAACACTTCCAGGACATTCTGATTATTTTGATTACACAGTAGGAACCTTCACATGATCTTTCTCTAATGTGCTATCACAAGACTGTAATCATCGGCCAGCAGTGCCCTTCGGCAGTGTTTCTCAACCTTGATGGCTTTAAAATATGTGGACTTCAACTCCCAGAATTCATAGCTGGCTGGGGAATTCTGGGATTTGAAGTCCACACATCTTAAAGCTGTCAAGGTGGAGAAAAATGGCCCATCGGGATGCCGTGTAGAAGAAACCAAGGCAAACTTTGCCCAAAAGAATGACTCGACACTAGCTTGACCATAAGGATTCCAAATAAGGAGAAAAATAATATTCAAAGTATTTTGGTTTTCAAAGGAATTCCATGACAGATCTCAGAGTAGCCATTTGGGGGGGAAAACCCCCAAATAACCACACCATTGAGTGACAGACTGCTGAACACACATACATCAAAACGTTTTAAGCTATCTCAAAAGGTCTCCTCAATCCCAGTAGGTTTTTAATTTGTTACAATCATTAATTGGCAAAATAATCTGTTTTACAAATAGCCTGTAATTGCAAAGTTATCCCAGTTCCACACCTTTTTCAACTTTAAATCCTACATCAGTTTGGCCACTACAACTGATGAATTATGCCTCACAAAAGTTTCTGCCTTTTAAGGAAAGGTGTTAATCTGAAAATATGTTACCGCTTCCTGATTTGGGTAACAGAAACGGGAAGAATCTGGTACTATCTTTCTGGAATTTTTACTAAAAGGCACGAACTTGTAAGATACAGCTCATTTCTCTCTTAAAATGACGACCGTGCAACATTTGCAGAACGGATTATTGCAGGATGTGAGGTCTCCTGAGAAATTATTCTGGAGTCCCAATCAATGGTTATGAATAATAAAAAAAAATAGCTGTAACTGTTGGCACCAGACGGCCGAAGCAAATGGTGTTCACAGTGAAATGTTTGCCATTTGCCCTAAAACAGGACTGGAATGTAGGAATCTATGTTGTTACGCTCTTGCTGTCAACATCTTAGCCAACATTGCCAATAATTTAAGAGAAGGGAAATTGAAATATATGAAGCCTGCACTTCCTCTTCACAAACAGAGCAAGAGAAATATTTGCAAGGTTACAGCGTGCCAATGGAAAGAGGAACCATCTTAATTTTGGAACTGAAGATCCCTCAAGAGGACATACTGAAGTGAACAATCTACTGCCCCAAATCCCCAACCTTTTGTTTCTGGATGAATGGGCAGAGAAAAGCTTCTATTTTTAAGAGCAAAGATAATTTTCAAATACATTACAGCACTCAACGGTTGGAAGAAACCAGTGGGCTATTTTAATAGTCAGAAAGCTTACCAAATATTTCTCCGTTTTTGGCATATTCTGTCACAAGGTAGAGCATGCTTTTGGTCTCCATCACCTGTGAATGAAAGAAATAAACATCATTTTAACTGGCAAATAGAGAGGCAGGAGGGGAAATCCCAGGAGATCTTGGAAGCAACTTTTTCCGTAGTTTCTTGAGGCACAGGAAACACCAGAGGTATCATTACGTGTATCAAAAATCCAAATCACTTCAAGAATTCAAAGGTTAAAGCAGGATGGAGATCAGGGTTCCCTAAATTGGTGATTAAAAGGAATGTCTCCTTACTGGAACACAAACAACTTTAAGATATAGGGAGGTTTCTCAGAATAAACTGCAAGACATAGCCTGAAAGTTATCGGATTTGAGCCAATGTGCTGAAGCAATAACTTCTAAATTAGCAGGAGAACAAATAAAATCCATAGTCCTGAATCTAGCATTTATTGTGGGATGCCAAATGTAAGAAAACAGTGCCAGATCCTTTTAATCTTGAAGGCCGAGACAAGATAAATCACTTGGCGCTGAAATGTTTAGATCTCTTTTTTTTTTCTGGGAAGATCTGTCTCATTAAACAATTCTCCAATAGCTTTAGCACAAAATAGGAAGGCATATAAGAACTGCGATGGGATTTTTGAAGTCTTGCAAGAACAGAATATTCCTGTTGAGATTTCCTGCTACTCAACCGTATTCTTCTCTAGGATGTTATAATTTGGGGTGAAGAGGAGACAGAATTAGTCGACTGGGGTATTTTAGGCGATCCAACTAGATCAGTAACGATTTCTGTCTCCCAATTGTTTAAGTATGAAAATGAGGGAATTGGATGGAATCCACCAAAGTTTGTGCCAGAATACATTTATTTGCTTTCATGCTATCACAAGACACTTCCAAGAACTTCAAATATTTTTTTCCCCCTCCACATCGAACACAATTGCAAACCCTCGTGTCGGGGG
>JANHFR010002759.1:78149-89352 GCA_032468015.1 Mimophis mahfalensis | reverse complement strand
GGCATATACAAAGAATGAAGGCTATTGCTAAGCACACTGAATTGTACTTCTAAAGATTGTAAGCCGCCCTGAGTCTCCGGAGAAGGGCGGCATATAAATTGGAATTTTAAAAAAGTCTTCTACAAAATAAATCATAAGTTGAAAAAATAAAAACAATGCATATACTGCATGATATACTTTATCTTTTCATTTGACAGGGAGTAGACCCTATATATGCCCACTTCTAAGGTCTTCTCCACAGGAAGCATATTATACACAATGTATTCAGTCAATTACAGCATGTGACTGGCATTAATGAATCTCAGTTCCAGACTCTAGGGAGAAAGTTAATCTCTATTGGTACAGTTTAATAGCCAAACAAATCAAAACTTCAAAACCTCATGGTATAAAAGTACAGCGTTATGAATTTATCTGGGAGTCTTATCCTCAATCTCAGACTACAATGCCTATCCAAGAGTCGGGAATAATGGAGGAGAAGGCACAAAATAATAGCACAGAAGGCATTACAATTGGGCCAACGTCATTTAATGCTTTAATAGTAAAAGCAAAAAAGCAAAAATACAGTCCAGGATATGTTTCCTGAAGCAACCTTTCCCCTTTTTGCAAAGAATATTTGCCAGGGGAGAAATCCTGAAGTTTTCATTTGCAATGATAGTAGCTGTGTCCAGTTTTATCTGAGTCAGAGGAACATTGTGTTAACTTTTCCTTGCCTCCTCTCATTGACTTTCAGTATAATTGAAAAATATAATCCAAAATCTTCTGATAATAATTTTTAATTTAACCACAGATAAGCCTTCTTTGGATATTCCTATTAAAATAATTATTTTTGTAGAATAAAAAAAATTGCTTGTGACCTGTGTATGTGTGTGTGTGTTTTATTCTAGGAGCACATGATTCTTTGCAGGTTTGCTGACCAGACAGCTGTCCAGTTGCCCCCTGAACGCAGGCAAATAGGTATGCTTTTCTGTAGGACAGCTGTTGTGGGGTTTATATACACTATATGTGGTGATGTGATTAGCTTGCTATTAATGGGTGGTTGTGACATGCTTATTAACAAGAAGTTAGTGTATGTCCAATTCCAATCTCTTGCCAACCTTACCTTCTTCTGTCCTTCTCTTTGCAAAATCTGCTTCCTGATTCTTCTGATGGATGTACAATAGGTGCTATCTGCAAAATGGATTTTCTGGTAATAATATGCTCAACCACAGACTCTTCTTTGTGCTAAATGCTTATATCATCGAACAATTTAATTATGTATAATATGTAGTTAGGTAGCCAAAGTGGTCAATGACTCATAAAAAGCAACTATAACATGCTTTAGTATGGGTAGGGTGGAAATCATGCTATCAAAATCAATAAATCAGACATAGCACTATAAAGTTTTAAAAAATAAAGTGAGGCATTATTTACAATAACAAAAGACAAAATGTAGACCAACCAACAGAAATTATTAGGTTCGCTGTAAGGCAGAACAGAGCAGAAATTATTAATCTTGCTGGTAAGATCCCAGCAGTTTTCAAATAGTTGATGGCATAGCTTGACCAGGCTCTAGGTTCATCCTTAGTTTATGTCTTTAAGACATATGACAGGCATAGCTAGTTAGGAATCTTTATGACATACCAATAACTCACTAAGGATTGATTGCTGTCTGTTAGCATGAAAATACAGCTCCCTATATATTCCCGCTCTAATTTTAGTTACTTCTTTCTCCTATCCCTTGTGTTCTCTGTAACAAACTCTTTGCTTTACGCCATTTAGATGACAACTAAATTCTAATGCAGTTAATTTGACTACTTTTAAAACTTTAAATGAAGTTCTGAAGTTTTATTCTAGTTTATTTTATGTTTTAGTCATTATTAAATGTCTTGGGAAGCCCTGTGGTTGAAAACTAAACCATAAGTATTTAATATTTGCAATGTGTAACAGAAAAATTTATCTGGTTGCTAAGAGTCAGCAATGATTTGCTGGTGCATAATTAATCAGGTGAAAAAATGAGGATGGATATTAATGAAAGTAACAGAATAACAGAGTTGAAAGGCACCTTGGAGGTCTTCTAGTCCAACCCCCTGATCAGACAGGAAACCCTATACCATTTCAGACAAATGGTTATCCAATCTCTTGTTAGAAATTTACACTGTTGGAGCATTCACAACTTCTGGAGACAAGTTGTTCCACTGATTGATTGTTCTAACAATTAAGTGTTTAGTTACAGGCTGTATCACAGAGGTATTAGCAACAATACAAGTGTTTGCTTTGAAACCTGAATAAAATATTCAGTCTCTGGTCCAGAATACATAAGGAAATTCCAAGATATTTTAACCTTTTGTATCTCTCAGTAAATCTGGCAAATTTTAAAGTTAGCCAAATTACGCTGTTATCAACACAGCTGTGCATTTTACAGGTGTCATTCACCAATTGGGAGTGAGCACCTTTTCCAATACTTGGGCAATATAGAAAGGAAATGTGTCACATAAGGATGGGTGGAATGGCTGTGCCTTTGTGCACTTTTCAATGTTGATTCAGCATTTCAGCAGTCCTTTCTCCATGGATAAAATAGGAAAAGGAGACATTTCTGAACCTCAAACACCTTCTTTCCCTCCCTCTAGCTTTTGTGTTCATATTCTTGTCTTGTTAGTTCTGATGTGATACTTGACATTAGGCTCCATTAAAAGTCCTTTCTATTTCAGTTCATCTTTCTTCACCCTTTAAACTTGCTAATGGGTGTGTAGTTTTATTTTCAGAATGAGGTGGGGTGTCAGATCGGATTAACATGAAACACATGGTCCCTAAAAACAGGTCCTGAAATACACTGCTTAATCTTAACTAGTCCTCCCTGAAAGTAATGCTTTTTGAACAGGTGGGACTCACCTTTGAATATTTACCAATGAATGCTTAAGTTTGTGCTGTCCACTTTCTCCCTTTTAAGACTTCTGTTCTATTTCCAACCCAAATTACTCTTCCAATCAATACGTTTTCTCTTTGCTACTCTTTTGCTAATTCTACTGTCTCAGTTTCTTAACAAAATAAAAATAATTTATGTAGTGTTCTATCTTTGGGTATGTCTGTTATAGGGATTTACTTCTGTATATAAAGCATGGTACTCACCAGAAGTATAAAATTAGTTGATCTGAAAATTTTATTTAGACCAAAGACAGATTACAAAGTAGCATTCAAAGGCATTAGTATTTTGTCAATTATTATATGCCTCCAGAAATCCAAAATACATTCCAATTTCCTCCCGACAATAATCCTATAGGACAGGTGATGATGAGAGGTTTCATGTTAACCACTTCTATGATTGTGGGTGATGTGGAATTTGGGTCTCACCAAGTCTAAGTCTAACATCTTAATTGGCTTTGAATTAAGAATTCTAAAATTTTAAAAGGATAGAAGGTGCAACACCATTTAGACTGCTTTAATTACTGTAAAGTTCTGTGGAATTTGGGCATAAGATATCAGAGAAAGCAATATTCCCACATGAATTCTCTCATTAAAAAGGGTTATAATACAATTGCTGCCAGTTTCTATATCACGTACTATAAAAAATAGAGATATATATTCTGTTCATATATTTTAGGTAAACAATGCATGGGACTGGTGGACCTTGACCGGGCTTGGAGTGTGGAAAGGAGCAACTATTCAGTCCAAGTGATAACCATGGAGCCACAGTCATGTTCCCCAAAGAATAATTTGATAACTGGTATCAAGTTGAATTAATATTTAGTTCTCTAGATCAAAGTGCAAATAACATTTTGGAGACTGAAAAGGAAACACTGTACATCTTGAATCGGTTGTCTCCAGAAAAAGGAAGGAAACGCAGTGGGGCTATCTTGCAAAGCTTCCTAATTCCCACTTGAAATATGTGATTAAATGACATCTGGCTCTCCCAAAATGTTAATCTGTCTACATTATAAGAGCAACCAGTACATCCTTAGAAGAATGATTTCCTTTTCTGTGAAAATTGGTCTTGCATGTTGGAAAACGTATTTTTGCAAAGGTTCTGGGCTCATCAGTATTGATCTAAAGAATAAATCACAGTGTCTTCTTTTCAATGGTTTACAATTATACTTTCTGTGCTCAGCTACAACTGTATTACTTTGAATACAAAGTATCACTGCTCAAATTATTATTTTTTTAAGAAAAATATGTTCCAAATAATCTCACACTGCAGACAACATATCTCTGAGTTGTCCACATCCATGTAGTTTTCTTAAAAACTGTAATCCTGGTTTGATTATTTGCAATTTCCTAGCCTAGCTTAAGCTTTTTAATATTCTTTTGGTAACCTCCCATTAAAGTACTAACCAGGTCCACAACTTCTTAATTTATTCAGGATAGCCAAGGTCATCTAGATGAGGTTTCAGGTCAAATTACTCACTGTATTTACCATATGTAATTTACAACTAAATTTATACATTAACTTTGATTACCATCCTTTGTAGGACAAAGCAACCTTGCAAGAAATTCTTTAAATGTGCCTATGTACGTTTACCTGTTATTTCTGCAACTCTTCTCTTTATCTTTCTTCAGTGTGAGAATCCTTTAATGTTTTCCTGTGAGGATTATGTTTTGCTTTGGCCACATGAATGCTGGGGAGGAAGAGGATAAGGAAAAGAAAACAACTGTGGAATGATAATTACAGTAGAACAAAACCACATGCCTGTACTAATTTTTTTTTTCTTCCTAAGATCTGTTTCTCTAAGAAAACTAATTGTAGTTTGAGATATGCGGTCAGGTGTAAGTTACAGTTTGGTCATCCCCAAAAAAACACTGAAACGGCACTCCTTTTTCAGACTTTTATTTATATCAGCTCATTTACAAAACAAAACCAACCTCATTTTAGCTTATGTTGTCATTAACCATTCAGACAGTTTCTTGAGAAGGTAAAGTAGTGTAACCGGATTCAGAACACTTTCCAAACTATTACAATGTTTAGGTTCTGTTTGGTTTACTCAAGCAACGGACTGTAAACCTCCTCCAGAATTAATTCATTTGAGTAGACTCAGTTGTTCCTCCATTAATGTCAGGGCTGGATAAAATATCTAAAGTCCTTATCGTTATATGCAGAGCTGAGAAATCTCTAATATTTCATGCTTGATTATATTTTTTCCCTCATAGTTCTTGTCTGAAAAATTAAACAGATTGCTGAAAGCTAATCAAGGAAAGAGCAATATGTGTAATAATTCTGTTAAGAAACATTTTGTTTTGAGTGGTTTTTATAACAGTTTGCTATTATGATGGCACAAACAACAAACATATTTTTTCTTCTTCTCATTATATTATGTTCGCTTTCTAATATCACTATAATATCGGTGTAATGAATTTTTGATACTCTTGTATTCTTTCAATAAGAAATTTAATATTTACTATTGCACATTTAAGATGGTCTCTTGCATATTTAATTGTAGTTTTTGCTTATGTTACTTTGTGTTGTATGTTTAAGAGAGTTTAAAACTGACTTTCAAGAAAAACGGTCCTGAGGCAGTTTGTTTACACTTTATTCCTGTGAAGATAAAAGGCAGGAAGGCCCAAATGTGTGCACCTGTGATATTCCAGAATACAAATGAACCAATCTTAAAGGAAATATCGTTGCTACTGCCATTCTGTTGCATCACCAAATCATAAGTGACAGGTGTGAATACAGTGTTATAGAACTGACTGCTTCAGAGAGAAATTTGATAGATAATTACTAAGGTCAGCTTTTGTAGAAAAACTCTAAAAGCTTATTATCCAAAACAAACTCACACACTGAAATGGAAAAATGCTGTAATTTGGAAGCAGCTGGAAGTCCTGAAAAGTACCCATGCCGTTTCTCTCTAGTTAGTGGGAGAATGAGAAGGAAGCAGCTGACTAAGCAAAAGGGTTCAAAAGATGTTTTATGACCTTATAGTGAAGTTTCATAAGTGGCAAGACCATGGCTGGAAAAAATACAAGCACTCTTGAAGTTCTTCAGTTGGTTTCTTGTACAAGAGAAGATTTTTTGTACCAGAGAAGATTTCTTGTACATTGTTCACAGACTATCCAACAGTGATACAACAGGGAAAAATGAATCAGAGATTTTGTTGTGGATATATATAACAGATTTTTATTTATTTAACAATATTTTTATTCTGTCACATTCCAAATCTATTAAAGATTACAGTTAATACCAATCTAGCAAATTGTAAGTACCATTTGGTTAAACTACAATAAGGGCTAAATATCTCTTGGAGCAACACTTTTTGCTTAGTTTTAGAAATGCCTGTAGTATAGAGCAGTGGTTCTCAACCTTCCTAATGCTGCAACCCTTTAATACAGTTCCTCATGTTGTGGTGACCCCCAACCATAAAATTGTTTTCACATACACCTGTATTTGTATTGAAATATGTGTTTTCTGATGGTCTTAGGTGACCCCTGGAAAAGGGTCATTTGACCCCCAAAGGGGTCCCGACTCACAGGTTGAGAGGCTGCCTGCACTTCCAGATTGGAGAATATTTAATAAAAATAGGACCACCTCTGGGTAGATCTATTGCTTGATCTCTGGCCCAAAAACTTGGGTGAACACAATAGTGACCTCTAATTACTTACTTATGAAGATGACCAGACAAGGTGAGGAGATAGGATTTGGGCAATTTGCAGGTTTGAATTCAGTGGGACTATGTGTTATTCTCACATGATGGAGTTGACCTATCAGGAGTCTTATCTGCTGCGTTGTTATAATTTCTGGATTATCTTTAATAGTATCTCCAAAGTTCATTGATATAGTCCAAATAAGTATGTGATCAGAACTTGGTTACCATCACCTATTAGATTCCTGCCCCGCCATAACTGTTTCTGGGCAAGAAATCATTTTACTGTATTATATTTATTTTTAAACTGGGCAAAAACAAATCTAATTTGATATGTGAACAAGGAGCCAAGCGAGAATCTCCTCTTCCTATGATGACAAATCTTCCCATATGTTTCTATTTAACATTGATTCCTGCCTAAATAAATTTCCCTTTATTTCAGTCTGAATAGTTAGGGAGAGCCATATGGGAGTAGAAATAAACATTTTCTCCAAAAGTAATATTTTGGTAATCATCATTTGCTGTGTCTTATCAAAATAAATTGATGAAAATCAGTTTGAAGCCACAAACTTTTCAGGGTGCCCATAAATCACTCTAATCAAAACTATTATTGGAAGCTCTGAAATATTTGGCATTTGTTCACCATTGTGTATCAACGACTAAAGTTGATGCATATATTATTACATAGTTTCCCAATCTATGCTACTTGTAATTTTATCTGCTCAACTGTGGTTTCTAATTTATTCTTTAAGATTGTAGTGTTCCAACTGGGGTCATGGTTTAGGGTGTGTTAACAAAGCATTCCAAATTGTTTTCAAACTGGCAATCGGCTTTCATGCATTCATTCTTTTTTTCTCTTCAAAAAGGTCACAACACTTTTCATGCTTTATTTTTAGCTTCTAACTTTCTTGCTGGCATAATGTTTAGTAGTGCAAGTATGCGTTAGAGAAACTGGTGTGAAAGCCCTGCCAAATTTATCTGATGAAGACCAAATAGAGTCTGGGTTCTGAGTTCACAGAACTCAGCCTAGGCCTGCTGATTTATTTTTCTAAAATTGCAATACCCAGTTACTTACCAGTAAATGCTTTATGTGTACATGCAGATTTAACTAGGTTTTGTTTTTTTTAATCAGGCAGTTTTCCTAGGCTGCATATATCAAGAGTGTGGTTTAGTATTTCATATTATCAGATGAATTGGTATTTTTTTTATTAAAAGCAGTGATTTTCAGTGTACTAACTCATTTACTCAAATTGTTTTAAATAAAAATTACACCAAAGGATTGCAATGCAATAAGGAAAGAGGGAGGTCTGAACATTTTTCACTTTCTTACTTCTTGGATGTCCTTTATATGTCAGCTTCCTAGAAGGTGAATTGGTTAAGAATAATGTTACTGAAATAGTGCAGCTATTTAATTCCAATTCCAGTATTGGAAGAGATTTTTAGGATAATCATTACAAAAAGTTGTATAAAATTAATCTTCCAATCTTTATTCTTCAATAATTGTGTAACAATTTATATTTGCATTTTTATGGCAGGCTGGATTGTAAATAAATGCCACAATGGCATTTATATATTTTACTCTTTTCAGTTTTAACATGGAACCCAAATAATATATTAAATTAATTTTTGTAAGTAACATGCATATTCTTTAATGTGCAAATAATTGCTATGGAATAGCAGCAAGTTATCAAAATTTCAGCAGACAAGATGGGGAATTTAATACAGTGGTCCCTCTACATACGAATTTAATCCGTTCCAAATGCACATTTGTAAGTCGAAAAATTTGTAAGCATGCGGCCACTTTTTCCATTTGTAAGTCGAAAAATTTGTATGTCGAGTAGTTTGTAAGTAGAGGGACCACTGTATTACTTCCTGCAACCCTCATGGAAATTATTCTTCTGAAGTGTGCGTTTAAAATTTCAATTGATACCAATGGATTTTTTTTTAAAATTCAAATTGTGCTTTTATAGAATGATTTTCATTAAGGACGTAGAAGGGGAAGGAATGGGTTATTGCCCTGTACACCGCCCTGAGTCCTTCGGGAGAAGGGCGGTATATAAATCTAATAAATAAATAAATAAACCCCTCCTTGGTATTCCTATATTCTTACTTCCAAGAAACTGTATACTGATTTTTAAGAAATCGTACCCATAATTTTGTACCAAGATATACCGTAAGTTAAAAGGACATGAATATTCATTATAGAGAATATCAATAAGTTCTTGCCCGGCTCGTCTCTGTTCTTGGGCCTGTTAATTCTATTACCATCCAGTAAATACTACAAACCTTGTATTATAGAATCCACTTCCGTACATTTTAAAACAGAGTACTTCGTGTTTTTTAAGAGTTCACAATAGCCTGTGTCAGGGGTGTCAACTGGTGGCCCGCAGCCTGGATGCATTATGTGCAGACCACGCCCACCCCAGCTCTGTGAAGGGAAAAACCATTGCGGTACATCACGTGATGGCAACATGATGCTGCAAGTTTGGCACTCGTGACCTATGTTGTTTAACCAAGGTCTAGTAGGCAAAATAGAACTCACTCATTCTCTTATGATTATGGTCATTAGCAAATCGGAACATTTATCTAAATATCCAGGCACATTAGAATCACTTTCAATCTTTGTTTGGACTCATATCTAAACCATTTAATTTGGTACAACTCTGTACCGAAATCAGACAAATCATCTAAGTGTGAAAACTGAACTTACCATTACACAGGCTGATGGCAGCCGTGAAAGATTTAAGGTAAGTGTGGCTACCACATTACTTATTGAATTGATACCCTACTATTCCATTAACTTAAGGACTCAAAGCATTTTGCAACGAAGATAGAGTGGGTAAAGCATGACAGTAAAATAGATGGTTATCAAAGTAAAGCCAGATTTAAGTCACAAAATAAAATGTAGAAAAAGATGTGTTTTGCAAACTTCCTGCATGCTGGGAAGATAGGAACCAAATATACCTTGTGAAACCATTGCCACTACCTACAAACCCAATGGAAGCACAGGTCAAGGAGCACTTCCTAACTACACATCAGCCCTTTGAGCATAAGCACAACTCCACTCCCAAACAGCACTTCCATTATGTATTCTACAATTTTTGCACTTTTACAACCTTGAGAATGGTTTAAAAATTACTTAAGAAGGAGTCTTCCCAGCTACTCATTGTTCTAAAAGCTAAGTAGTGTCAAAAACCACCCAACTAAAGGACAGTGACAAAGCTAGGTGAGGTTTGTCCAGGAGCTGAGCTCAACTTGAAAAAGACTTAATGGAATTTGCTAAATTTTCAGAATAAGAGATGGCATGAAGTGTAGGGATTGTGTCAAAAGCAGCTGTAGAATTTAGATGCGATCTTCAGAGTTCTTTCAGTGACACCATTATTGCTGCAGTTGCTGGACCCATATCTGTCTTCCTGGAAAAGACAGCTGCATCTCTTGGTTTCCTGTTGTTCAAGATGTGCATAGTTCTTATTTTATTTTGGTGGTCTTCCTTTTGCTAATGCAACCTGCTTTGTATATCAGATAACTGAAAAGCAACAGAAAATTATAATTAGTACAGTAAGTTAAATGAATAATAGAGGAGGGTAGACAAGGGAAATTGTAAACAGTATGGCCCAAAGATGTGCAGATACTAAATTAGCCAGCAGAATATTTTTATTTTATCTGGGGAAATCTGGTGCCTTCAGATGTTTGATGACTACAATTTCAATCAGTTCCAGACAGTTTAACACTGGTCTCTCCTTTTAGGGATGACGAGTTTTAGAAGAGTCCTTATTTCAAAGCCAATCTGATCACAGAAGAGGTTATGGGAATCTTACAGGATTGTGCAGCTATTCAGATCCAAAATAGAAAAAAAATGCTTTGGAAGTTATGTAGTTATGGCTTGCTGCACCTTTTCCTGATATCAGGAAAGAATGTGTTTGAGTTAAAGAAGTGTTAAGGAGGTGGTGGCAAAGGCATGCGGCTTTTTAACACTTCTGTAATGGAAACATTTTCTGGGGATGATACAGCTATCACACAAAATCAAAGAAAGACATAAACTCTTTAAAGAGGTGCCAGCAGGTGCAGTAACTATGTTCATCTTATTGGTCAAACACCATCCGACATGCCTGCCAATTTTCTGTATTTGCTGCTGCCTTCAGGCAGCTGAGAAAATGTAAGAATACACTGAGGATACCATGCACTATTGATCAACAAACTAGCCAGGATGATAGTTGTTATCGTTCAGGAACACCTTACATTTTTTTATCCTGAGAATTTCACTGTCCATGCTGAGGTTGCCCCACGAGAAATGGTTAGAATTTCATGGACCTATTTCATATCTGACTCTGCATATCCAGCAGGATGCACAATCTATTTATGTTTGGCTATTCTGCTTGGCTAGTGTGCTAATGATCTACTAGAGCAGGGGTGTCAAACTTGTGGTGTGTGGCCAGGATGCGTTTTCCCTCGTTTAGCGAAGGGGGGGAGAGTTGTGATATGTCGTGTGGACATATTTGGAGCAGCAGCTGCTATAAAACTTTGTTTTTATATACATATATTTGGGGGGATGAACATGGAGAATCTCCCATCTAATTGGTATTATTATTATTATTATTATTATTATTATTATTATTATTATTATCATCATCATCATCATCATCATCATCATCATC
>JANHFR010002759.1:59120-70063 GCA_032468015.1 Mimophis mahfalensis | reverse complement strand
CTGGGAAATGAAATCCACCAGGCTTAAAGCTTTGCTTCGGGAATTCTGGGGGTTGAAGTCCTCCAGGTTTAAAGTTGCCAAGGTTGGAGATCCCTGCTTTAGACCCCAGTGGGCTCTGAAACAACTGTAGGCCCTAGTAGACTCATGCCACTGGCGACTTCATAGAATCCATCGTCACAATGCTCACCCTGTGAAATCAGCTGATTTCCACTTTGAGTTGAAGCTATTCATGGTTGACTTTCATGTCCAAAGCCCATCTCTAAACACCCTTTTCTGTTTGATATCAAGAACAATCAGGATAGATGTTATGTAGCCTTGCCATGACATTTTCTAATGGTCCTGGGAATGGACTGGCTTCAAACTGATAACCCATGTATTATTTATTTGTTTGTTTGTTTGTTTGTTTGATTGTTTGATTGATTGATTTTTATACCACCCTTCTCCCTGAGGACTCAGGGCAGTTTACAGGATATTAAAAAACACATCAATACAAAAGTTAAAATTAATTAAACAACACGCCTTCACGAACAATTAAAACAAGCTAAAATCCCCTCAATCCAGGCCGGCAGATGTAAATAATAAAGTCTTCAACTCCCTGTGGAATGATTTGGTTGTAGGCAGGTGAACTTTGGTTCACCTGCCTGCAAAGCTTACAGCTTGCAGGGCTTTAAACCACCCATATTGCATCCTCTAGCACAGTGGTTCTCAACCTTCCTAATGCCACGACCCTTTAAGGCTGGCCGGCTGGCTGGCCCTACAGCGCATGTGCAGGGCTGGCTGGCCACAAGGGGTGCCAGAGAGCAGCAAGGATGGGCAGGCAGCCAGGTGGTGGTGGCAGGATCCCCCAGTCTGGCTCGCCTTCCGTGCCGCTCCCACCATTGCTGGACAAGACAGGCTGGGCAGGCCCAAAGACAAAGGACAGGAGCGACATGGAAGGAGACAGATAGAGGAGCGGTGGTTCAGTTCCTAAGACCTTTGGAAATATGTGTTTTCTGATGGTCTTAGGCGACCCTGGTGAAAGGGTAGTTTGACCCCCAAAGGGGTCACGACCCACAGGTTGAGAGCCACTGCTCTGGTAGAAGTGTCCTCCTTTTCCTGGCAAATCCATGGATCTTGTTTTATTTATTTCCTGTTTAATTCAGTTTAGGCATCACTCAACCGCAATTGCTCTGAGCAGTTCGCAAACAATAATGTTGAAGTGTTTAGAAATGGGGAGACAGTGACTGTGACACCCATCAATTTTCTGATTGTACTTTCTGTCTTATTCCTGAAGCGGGGATTCTCACAAAACATGACAAAGACAATTGGATACCTAAAGAGCTTTTATTAATGAGATCTTGCAGAAAAACTTTTACCTGCACATTTGCTTTGCCTGTAAGTGCCTTGCCTTATTGATACCAAATCCTTGAACCTATATCTGTTAAGGATTATTATCATCTTCCCCTTCTTGTTGAAATCATGGAATGCTACAAAATCTACAGATCAGATCTCAGAAGAGCTTTTAAACTGTTTGACATGAAAGAGGGATATAGATGTCTAATTCTCATTGATACTCATTACTGAAAGTTTCAGTGTTGAGTAATATCATTTGGATTGGATAGTTCTTCCTTAGCCTTATTGAGATTTATGAACCATGTTTATCAAGACATATTGGAGATCATTCAGATCATCTTTTTTGGATAATTTGCTTATGTACTCATTATCCACATGAGACAAGTGTGTGCAATTCTGCAGTGCCTATAAATATATACCCTCTATACCAAGGGTCTCCAACCTCTGGCTGTGGCACACTACTGGGCCTTGAGCTGTTCAGTACTGGGCTGTGGAAGTGGTGGTCCCCAAAACTGGAGAGGTTGGGGGATTCTGCTCGATAGTATGCTGAAGAAATGGGCCTTTCTTTGATCTGTCTGTCTTAGCTATTATATTTCCTCAAGGAGAATTCAGATGGATTCAGTTAAAGATGAATTTAGTCTATTTTGGAAATCTCCCATCCTGTACACATACACAATTCTTTACAGGTAGTCCTCTACTCACAACGTTTAATGACCGTTCGAAATGACATCACTGAAAACAGGGACTTTTCACCGTTTTTCAAACTTATAAGTGATATAGCATCTCCACGGCCATGTGATCAAAATCCAGATGCTTGGCAACCGGCTCATATTTACACCAATGCAGTGTCCCAGGGTCATGTGATCCCTTTTTGTGTTCTTCTGATGAGCCAAGTCAATGGGGAAGCCAGATTTACTTAAAAACAGCATTACTAACTTACCAGCTGCAGTAATTCATTTAACAAGTGTACAAAGAGAGGTCATAAAATGGGGCAAAATTCACTTAACAACTGTCTCAGCAACAGAAATTTTGGGCTCAAGTGTGGTCATAAGTCAAGGACTACCTGTAACAGACTTGGTCATTTTTTTTTTTACTCTTATATTTTTGGCAATGTTGCTGATATACATGCACTGTGTTTTACTTTGTCTATTCAAATGAACATTCACTTTTCAATATACCCTTCATTATCCAGATCCCTTATGTCTCTCTATGGCTTAGTCTGATTCCTCTGATTTTGTTTTGAGTGCTGTGCTTTTGTAATCTGATTAAAAGTTTAATGAGAGCTTGCTGTACATTTTTCTTCCCAAATCTTTTTCTGCCAAGCAAACGGAAGTTTCCTTTAAAAAGAAACTTTTGGCTACCAGGGATAGTTTTCAACACTGAAATTCCAACTGAACCTGATACATTTACAAACTTCTGGACTTATATATCATCAGATCAGGAGAAAACATTTTTTCCCCATTCTATACATGTATCTCTTATATACAGTGGAACCTTGGTTCACAAATGCTTCTGTTCACAACCATATACCGGTTCACAACCAAAAAATCAGCTAAATGTTTGACTTGGTTCGCGAACAAATCCTTGGTTCACAACCAGACTTCCTGAGGACGAAGAAATCTCAAGAGAGAAAACAGCAACCCCTCTCTCACTCAGAATTGACCAACTGAACAGTTTTCTCTGTTGTTCATGGTTTTCTCAGTGTTTGTACTAAAGGATTTTACTGTTACACTGTGCTTTCTGAGGCATAGTTAAGCACAGTAATGTATTTGTGTGCTTCAAAATCTTAAAAAAAACTATAGAGTTCATAGCGGTCTGGGACGGATCAATCGTATTTCCATACAACCCAATGGGAAAATTTGTTTCAGTTCACAACCAATTCGGTTCACAACCAAAGTTATGGAACCAACTGCGGTCATGAACTGAGGTTCCACTGTACCTAGCTTGCAAAACAAGTGGGCTAATCTTCTGCCACATAATTATTTATTAACCCCGAAGCCCTTTTACCATATCCATTCGGCTCCTGAAAGATCTAATTCCCCGCCTTCTAGAATCTAGCATCTTCCTTGTCCTACGTGAGTGGCTTGGAGAAAGATGGAGGATGCCTTCCCTAATTTACCTCATTTATGCAGGCTTAAACAGATGACTTTAAGGGGGCCTCTGTTGTGTTCTCTTTTCTTCCAAGTGGGGAGAATTGCTTCACAATGATCACTAATACATTCTTCTTTCTTGAGGGAAGAAATCTTGCTCTGGACATTTCATTCTATTTAAAGCAACTTATCTTCTTTTCTATGACTCTTGTTGCTTTTTCTGGCTTCTTAGAATAGCATGTATGAAAGTCAACATTGCTTTTTGCTACACTTGTCAACTTGCCAAATCTCTTACCAGAAGCTGTCTGCACTGTTTGTCTCTTTCAGGGGCCTTGAGACCCAATTTCATTGGCTTTTATTGTTGACTGACCTTATGTCAAGGATCTGGATGCCATTCTAGTGTATTTTATTTTTCCTTCACAATGGCCCATTTCATTTCCTGTTAGGGTCTTTCCTCTGCTTTGGAAAGAGATTATCGGCTCTATTCAGCAGATTTTGCAGAGCCACATGTTATGAATTCATTTAATTCAACAATTCATGGCATCATTTTGTTTCATCTGTTGGATGTGCAGTTCCAACTATCTTCTGCCCATCGCCTATGTGATGAAACAGAATCTCTCCCCTGATGTCTTAACCACCAGCAAGATCATTGGACTGATATTTTGCCTGTGACTGGTTCTCCTTTAATATGTCAGTTTATGTCTCTACACTAGTATTGCAATTTTAGGTTGTACACAGTTATTATCCATGACTGTTGCTTAATGTTTCCTGATCGTTCCCTTTTCCCAAGAATTTCTATTTTCTCCAGAATAGCAGACAGAGCAACATCTCCTCAAGGATCAGTTGAATCAAGCCAAGACCACTAACAAATGTTCTGCTAGCTGACATCACTAAGAGGGTCCCTGTTTTGCCAAAGTCGCTCTCTTGTCTCTTAGCTCTTTATCAGATTTCACTCTGCCATATGATCATTAAGAAGCTGCACCCTTTCGCAATCTGGGTATCCTCCTGGATTCACAGCTTAATTTGGAAGACCATCTGACTGCTGTGACTGGGGGGGCTTTGGCCAGGTTCATCTGGTATGCCAGTTATGCCCCTTTCTGGACCAGGATGCCTTACGCACGGTCACTCATGCCCTCATCACCTCACGGTTGGACTACTGTAATGCTCTCTACATGGGGCTGCCCTTGAAGAGCACTTGGAGACTTCAGCTGGTGCAAAATGCAGCCGCGCGGGTTGTTAGGGGGGTATCTTGGTAGTCCCATGTCACACTACTCCGTGTACAACCTGCATTGGCTCCCGGTTGGGACACTGTCTTGATCTCCATGGCTCCTTTCTCTTCAATGGTTTTCTCCTCCATCTTTCCTGAGTCTTCATGCCACCCTGCTAGCAGGCCGACAGTCAGGGCTCAGGACCACGGACAGTCCCTAGTTGACGGGGAGCTGGCTGAAGATTTAGTAGATTTGGGTTAATGTCAGTGTTCCAATGAAACCCCCCATGTCCATTCAGCACTCAGAGACAAAGTTCATCCAAATAAAAATTTATTAAAGAAGTCATGTTGGCACATCCGGGAAAACCCAAATCTAAAAGTTCCAGGATTTCCTTACATAATTGAAAAACCAAACCCCATCCCCTGCACCCCTCAGTCCATCTCATGGTCCAATCACAGGTCACCCAAACTGGAGACCTTCCTCTCACCACTCCCATTGCAGGTGCAGAATGAAACAGCCTGGACTCAGAAGAGGAATATTGCTATGTCTAAATTCCCACCACTCTCTCAAATCCCCCCCTCCCTAGTTCCAAGGCACTAACATGTGGCAGCTTCGAAGCTTCCAAGAAAAATGGCTTCTAAAGCTGACATTGTTTTTGTAATTTCTATTGCTGCTATCACATAGGTCTATCAAATAGTAAAAAAACCTCAATTAACGCTGAATAAGTCAGAAGTTAATGATTGAGCAGAAAGTTGATGAAATAGCACACTGACAAGTTTGCAGCTCAAGTTTAAACATGAATGCAGGTAAATGAAATCTGAAAGTGAGGGCTGAAAAGCAGGAATGTGCATGTAAGTGCTACAGTTATAATGTGTCAAGATTTGATGAAAAACTTTAATGCAAATTAGGGAATAAGTCATGCAGACTAGAAGAAAATATGCTGGATCGGATCTTAATATAAAGCTTAACCTTTACCTATCCTTTTCACCATTGAGTAATCACTATTCCATGGAGTCAGTTGATTTGCTCAAGTAAATCACTCTTTACTATTACCTTATAGTGTGTTGTGCTTTAACGGGAGAGGTGGGCAAACACTGAATAGCATTGGTAATCAAAGGGCTTTTGCTATAGCTAATCAAAGGACAACACATCAATATAAAATATTTGTAGCTGCTCCGTCTTATCCCTTTACTGAGATATGGTGCCTTCATCTTGAATATGTATTATAGCCGTAAATTTTAGCATGTTGGAAAAAAGGTTTTCTAGCTCAGCTCCATAGATAGAAAGTCTGATCTTATCTCTGGGATGTTGTATGTCCAATATATAATTAGAGTACAGGATTGTGCACAGAATGTTGACTTTACCCTAGTTTTAGATCTGGGAAATTGCCTAGAAATCAGTATCTTCCAGCTAAGCTGTTGATTTTGTGGTGAATGGCTAGAAGCAAAGGCTGATTACATAGAAGAATTTCCATGCAACTTCTGTTTTAAGACCCGTTATCAAACTTTGACTTACATGGTTAAGTTATCTTTACAAAAAAGCACCATAAATATTTGATTCCCATGGTAAACCTACGTGGCATTGGATATGTTGAGCTAATAAGAGATGGAAGGAAAGAAAAAAAAAATCCTGAGGGAAAAATAGTTTCCCAGACCCTTTAAAAATGGGATGAAACAGTAGTTCAAAAACATGAAAACTTTATGGCAGATGGTTTCAAGATGGCTTATCAAGATAACAAGAAGAGTAAAAGCATGCTTTCCAAATAATGATAAAATCTGGAAGCTTAAAAATATTACTTAATAAATGGCAGCTGGATGTCTCCACCACTTCCAATTAAAAATACAGCATTTGGGACACAATGAAATAGAAAGTTCTGTCTGTTGAATTAACATCTGCAATAACCATCATATACTACATGTGTCCTGTTGCTACACATGTGTTCTGTTACTACTGTTGCAGTTTTCCAATAGGGCAGTGTGCCTCAGCCTTGGCAACTTTAAGAGGCATGGACCTCAACTCCCAGAATTCCGCAGAGCTGACAGGAGAGTTCTGGGGGTTAAAGTCCATGCCTCTTAAAGTTGTCAAGGTATAGGGTATACACAGGAGTTAAGCTGAAAGGTATCTCTTCTGCAAAAAAAAAACCCCTCACAAAAATAGAATAAGGACCCAGAAATGCAGTGATTGGTTTCTTTCTTGAAAGTTCATAATAAAAAGATTGGACAAAAATATTGGTGTAGTGTAATTGAACAACAGATCCACAGTGCACTCTTTTCAGTCAGGGTGAAAATTGAATTCAAACATTATATGAAACCAAGTGTTGTGCATATATTTCTGGTTGGTATATTGGTAAACTCAGACATTTGGTTTCTAGTACCATAGGTTAGTACACTGTGTGAACCCAGCCAATTGAAGTTTATTCAGTTCAACACCATTGGACCATCTGTAACAGGGTTGTCGAACTCAGTTTCATTGAGGGCCATATCAGGGTTCTGTTTGACCTTGGGAGCTGGGGTGGGCGTGGCCAGGGTGGGCATGGCCAGCTCGATGTCACTCATGGGGGTGGGTGCCTGTGGTGGCTTGAGTGTTCTGCCAGTGAAAATGGAGGTCAGGAGGGCTGTGCGTGGCCCTCGCGAGCTCAGCTTTCACTGGCAGAGACAGCGCAAGCTGGTCCTTCGCTGTTTCCAGGTCGGCCCCAGAGATCTAACACCCCACGGGCTGAATCTGGCCTGCAGGCCTTGAATTTGACACCCCTGATCTGTAACTTAATGCAAATTGATTCATTGGGCTTACTCTTTAAAGCTTATTTTTGGTGCTGGTGCAGGTGGCCCAGGCAAATCCTTTCCACAGCTGGATTGTGTCGTTTTGGGAGCAGAGTGGATTGCTGCTGGGGCTGGGCTCGCCACACCTGGGGCCACTGCCAACGTGAGTATTACCACTGCTGGGGCTTTGAGCCATTCCTCATGGGGCTTGGAAATCTCTAATACTGTAATATCTTTTCTGAAATCATGGATACTCACCTGATGAAGGGCTTATAATACATACTGGCTATTTCTTTTTCCTGGAGGGACACTGACAGGTTAAAAACCCTGGCCACTGTAAACTCCAAGTATTCATACAAACAGTACTGTAAGTGGCAGAAATAAACAGTAGAATGGACGATTTTTCTTTTTTTTAACCTCAGTATTAAATTTGGTTTATCAACTTTAATTGTCCAATTAATTTTTAGTTAATTTCACATTTTTAGTTCACATATTCTGTGTGTGAGCAATTGTTCTTTAAATGGAATTTTGTGGAAATATCCTACCTAATATTTTTTTAAAAAATACAACAAAAACAATCCAGATAATATTTTATCTTTCATTTTTCTATTTATCCTGACAGTGTCCTGTAGTAGTTATTTATTAATAACATTTCTCACTTTTTCATTTTTCTATCAACCCTATAAACTGCCATTCTGAAAAGGTAGGTTAGAAGCTATGGAAGTGATAAAGATACAGAAATGCTGGCTATTAATCAAATTGAGACAGCTTGTTAAATCACTATAGTCTTCATATAACAAATACATATATTAGATATTTATGCTTTTGACAAATTGTTGCAAAGTTAGATATATGATCTTTATATGTGTCACATTATGAAGCATGTGACAGTCATAATCATCTAGTAATCTATAGGTAATTTTTTCACCCTCATAAAAGGAGACAAGGGGCTCAGTGGCTTAATGATGCTGGAGATGGTCTCAGCTCTGGCCGTTCAAGCCCAGGTTTTGTGGTGAATTCCTGTCACTCACCTCAGCTTCTATCCACCTAAGAGTTTGAAAGCATGTTCTATGAAAGTAGATAGAAAGCTACCACATCAGTGGGGAGATGAGCTGTGCCTTGAGCAATCGGTCAGATTCCTGATGGCTCTGAACCTTCCCAGTTGCAGCCCCTGTTTGCAAGCCACCTCTGGGAAGGGATGGGGCCTTGGATGACACCGCAGGAAGAACTGCTCTCTGGTGCAAGCCCTCTGGTGTACCTTGGGAAGTGCACAAGCGTGTCCTATAACAGGGCCAAACTACTACTTGACAGGCCAAACTACTACTCTGCAATATCATTGTGGTCTCCTGGCTACTGTAACTATGCCATAGGCTAACAACAACAACAATAATAGTAATAATAAATAAATATGTCACAAGTAGCTATTCAATATAATACTGAGAACAGATTGTGGTTTTAAGAAATACAGTCTTTAATGAGGGAATAATAATAATTAATAATTATAACAATACCGTCATTAAAAGTATGTTTCTTAAAAGCACAATTTGTCCTCAGTATTATATTAAATACCGCTTGCATAGTACTGTGACACGTTCATTTATTTTGAAATTTGTTTGCCATCTCGTGTCAAACAATTCTGGATGGCTCACATCGTAAAAGCATTAAAATCACCACTTATAAAATGACAAGGTAGAAAATTAAAATCATTGACACAACATGGCGAAGGAAGGAGCCAGATACATGTGGAAAGAATGGGGGGAATAGCTTTTAATTAGTCAACCACTTCCAGCATGAAGCTCTCCCACTGCCATCTGGAAGAGTCAGGTCTTAAGGCTCTTATGAAAAGTCAGGAAAAGGGGACCCAATCTCAGTTTGAGGGTCGGATGTTTCAGAGGGCAGGAGTCACAGCAGAAAAGGCTCTTCCCTGATCCCACCAGCTGAAATTCCTTGACTGATGGGATCCCCAGTAGCCTCCCCCTATGCTGGCCTGCGTGGGATGGATGCAAGATGAGATACATATGTGGCCAAAATCAGCTTTTCTCCTGGCCAAATTAATATATTATTTTGCTGCCCAATATTTGGTAGCTCAAGCCCAGGGTACTTGCGAGATCTCCTTCTGCCGGGAACAGCTTCCCACCAAATGGTGTGGTCCCACAGAGAGGGCCTCCTCAGGGTGCCATCAGCCAAACAATGTCGGCTGGCGACCCCCAGGGGGAGAGCCTTCTCTGTGGAGGCCCTGGCCCTCTGGAACGAGCTACCACGAGAGATCCGGACTGTCCCTGACTTGAGAGCCTTCCGCTGCGCCCTTAAGACACATCTTTTCCAACAAGCTAGTCTGTCCCCATAATGGGATATTTTAAATTGGGGAGGTATTGGGGTTATTGGTTTTTATGTTTTTAATTTGTCGGGCCAATGATTAGTTTCATTAGTTTTAAATTTTGCATTGTGTGTTTTTAATGCCCTATAAATCACCCCGAGTCCCACGGGAGAAGGCGGTATATAAATGTAACAAACAAACAAACAAACAAACAAATAAATAAATAAATAAATAAATAAGTTGCCTTATCAGAATGTTATTCACCAATTATGAAAATATATAAGTGCAATCAAGAGTTCAGAAGTGCATCTCTCATGTTTTTTTAAAAAAAAACAAAATGTAAAATTATCTACTGAAATCAATTTGAATTTTAAATACTTAATCACTGAATGCTTTTTTTCTTGTTTTCCCATTTTGTCTTTTTTCCTCTTTTTATTCTTAGCCTCTCCTCTAAATTACAAATTAAGTTAAATGCAAATCGGGTGATGTAAACCTCTTAAAATAACTGAAAAGTTAAATGAAAAAAGGAGCAAGAACTAAGAAGAAGAAGAAGCAAAAAGATTCAGAAAAAGCACAATTAGTATTTACTTATTCCTCCAATACCAATATATATTTATTTGAGAGTATGAGCGGCTGGGCTTTCTTGCATTTTGTATGTGTCTTTGTGTATGTTTTCCTAATTGTGGTGCTGCTTGAATATTAATTTCTGTAAATTAAAGCTGACTTCTGTTTAGACTTGTTTATAATTACAGAATAGTGCAACTGATTAGAACTAAGTAGAAATAAATGGGAATGCATCTATTTGATGCAGTAGCATTTTCACTGAAACAATTTGTACGTTTTAAAAAATCCAGCATGAACAAGTCTCATATTTTTCACGCCATACAATATGCATAATGTATTTTATATAAAATATACTATCTATAATAGCTGTTATTTAGGCTCTGGGAAAACAAACAAAATATTTAATATGAAATATGCCTTTTTAGGATGCTGCAATTTAAATGGAAAAAAATGAGTAAGATACATAATTTAAAGTTGACTTCATAAATAAACATGATTTCACTGGACCAAGTGCCTACCTATCTTTTGGAATGAATTACCCCCAGGGATACGTATGATCCCAGACTTGCACGGTTTTCGCAAGGCCCTCAAAACACTTTTATTCCAACAGGCTAGACTGGCTTAAAATGGGTATTTTAATTTTGTGTGGTAGATTTTAATTATGGGGCCAAAT
>JANHFR010002759.1:42286-55372 GCA_032468015.1 Mimophis mahfalensis | reverse complement strand
TTTATACTGTTTGGCCCAGCCCATTAGCCAATGGGCTGGCCAGGATTTCCCGCCGAAATAATTCAAATATCTAACAGGTAGCAATAATTTTGATTGGTTTAGAGAACCAGCAAATACCTTCTCTGATTGGCTGACCACATAGCCACGCCCACCAAGCCACAGCCACAGAACCAGTAGTAAAAAGTTTTGAATCCCACCACTATATGTGTGCGTGCTGTTGTTAATAACTACATGTAGTCCTTGACTTACAGCAGTTAATTTAGTGACAATTCAATGTTACAAGGGCATTGAAAAAAGTGACTTATGGCCATTTTTCACACAGCCATTGCAACATGTTATACTCTGAAAAATACAGTAACTTAGGGGTCCTTGGTGCTCTCAGCTTGCTTTTTTTCATTACCCTAACTAGATAACATCATCAGTCATCAAACGTACCTAGTTACGGTAATGAAATGTTTGCAAGAAAACAAGGAAGCTCAGAGAGCACCAAGGACCCCTCATTTCAACCCTGAGCTACAAATATTCGCCTTTATTGGTACATATATAACTGCCTAGAAAAGGCAGGAAAAATTACTCTGGAAAAGAAACATTGGATTTGTAACATAAGGAAGGAGGAGATCATCTGCTTATTTGCAAGATCCCTATTAAGATCACAGCCTGAGCAACCCACTCTTAGTTACTTCTTATAGAAATACTTTGCAGTATTGCCTGGTTGGTTTATTTATACCATATCAGCCTAGCCTGCTCTGATTTAAAAATATTCTTTGGAATGGCTAGAAAGATTTGATAGTAACTAAAGTTCAAGAAATAACTTGCCAGCTGCCTCACAAGCCTGTATCCTGGAGACTTAATTTGAGTTTATGGTTGTACATTTATGCGGTAACTCTGTAGGTATAGACACACCAAAAGGCAAACAGTGCCTGTTTATCAGGGTTAATTAATTCCAGAGATTCCAAGAAGGGGCTCACAAAAATGACATCTGTAAGCAGCTTTGGGGAAATTCATCACAGTTCCATCCAGAGGAGAGTTGCAATCCATATTTATGATGGTTGCAGTATCCCAGGGTCACGTGATCACCTTTTACCACCTTCTGACAAGCAAAGTCAATGGGGAAGCCAGATTCACTTAACAACCAAGATTCTAACTTAACAACTGCAGTGATTCACTTAACCATTGTAGCAAAAAAAAAAAAAAAAGACTGTAAAGTGGGGGCAAGAATCAATGGTTCGCTTAGCAACAGAAGTTTTGAGCTCAAATGCGGTCATATGCTGAGGATTACCTGTAAATAGGTCTCCTAAATATGATATGTGTTGGGTTTAATTTCATTTATGCTTCAATGTTATGTACTTACAGATGTGACCCAAAGTATTGGCACCCCTCCATGTTTTCTTAAAGAATCCCAATGTGTCATGAAATAAGTTGAACATGTCCCAAGTACATGACCTCCACCATTATTTTTTTAAATATATATTTCTTTATTAGAAAAGTTTTGGTTAAAAACAGCAAAAACATTGTTACAAAGTGCTGAAGCCTCCACCATTCTTTATTCCACAATCCATAGAACAGATATTTGCTTTCAGTGTATCACTTAACGTATTCTTATTAAACTAAGTTGTGGCTCTTTTATTTATACCATCTGAAACAAATGTTAAGCTGCGTTACTGTTAAATATTTTGCAGAGTAGCCTTTACTCTGCTGTAGGTAAACCTTGCAACTGGTTAGAAGTTGATGGACCATAACGGAGACGAAGTCAGGAGACCACAGTTAATGTTGTTCAGAAGAAGGCAGATTTATTTATAAGCTATATACGTGAGATAGTCAGGCATACAGAAGTGAAACAGAAAGTAAAGGTTGGAGCTGAGAGCAACAACACCATCATACTAGCATAATTTGGACCGGAATGCCCTATGTACAGTTACTCATGTGCTGGTAACCTCCTGGCTCGACTACTGCAACACGCTGTACATGGGGCTGCCCTTGGGGACCATGCGGAGGCTTGGTGCAGAATGTGGCCGCGCGAGTTGTAATGGGAGCTTCCCGATACTCCCATGTAACACCTCTACTCTGCGAGCTGCATTGGCTTCCGGTTGCCCTCTGCGTGCGATTCAAGGTGCTGGTTATGACCTATAAAGCCCTGAATGGCTTGGGACCGGAGTATTTGAGGGGACACCTGCTGGAAGCGTCATCTTCCCACCATCCGGTTCGCGCCCATTGGGAGGGTCTCCTTCGGGTACCGTCGATAATAGAATGTCGGCGGGAAGTGCCTAGGGGGAGGGCATTCTCAGTTGAGGTTCCCACCTTGTGGAACCAGCTCCCAGTGGAGTTGAGGATGGCCCCTGAGCTCCGCACCTTCTGTAAAGATCTTAACACTTGGCTCTTTGTGCAGGCAGGCCTGGACTGAGGGGAAGGGTTTTAGTTTTAATGGTATGTTAGGGCGTGTTATATTTAATTTATTTTAATTTTTGTATTCTATGTTTTTTAATGCCCTGTACACCGCCCTGAGTCCCTTGGGAGAAGGGCAGTATATAAATTTAATAAATAAATAAATAAATAATACTGTGCCACCACAAGGCTTGAAGTAGAGCCTCTCATATTTACACTCTCTCATACTATTGATGATTGACACATCACATGAGCTTTCAGGACGGTTGAGATCTGCCTGGTAGCAGACAGGATGTCTCCTGTTTGTGAGTCTGGTGTGGCCGGGGCCTAGTCCGCCATTTTGAATGAACACAATAATAAAGACATTTTATATTAAGTATAGAATGAATAAATTCAACAGTTACCCTGTTTCCCCGAATATAGGACCTCCTCCCATAATAGGACCCCTTCCTTTTCCCCTGCCTTTGAAATAAGCCCCGCCCCTCCAAAATAAGACCTCCTTACCTCCTGGCGATTCGCTGTATCTCCAATCGCATACCACTTCCTTAAAGTGACCAGACGCCAGCGGGAGGCGCATGGCGACGGCGTTTTCATGGAAAAATAAGACATTCCCTGAAAATAAGACCTTGTGCTAATTTTGGAGTTTTTAAAAATATAAGACAGTGTCTTATATTCGGGGAAACACGGTACATACAATCTTCTCTATGTACTCTGAAAGTACAGCAATAACAGAGGTGTAAAATGCTTCCTTTAAAAACATAATAGGATAGTCTTTAGATTTAGGAATTTAAAAATACATAATCAGTTATTTTAAAACACAAGATAGCAACAAAATTTAAAGTACTTCAAAAAGATCAAAGGGACTGAGAACAATATCTAAGTTATGTTTGGGGGGCTAATTTATCTAAAGATAATTATCTGTTCTTTGTAGTTTACTGTGATTATAACCTCTGGAAAAGTCTTTTTTGTGGCTGGGAGTGTGTTTTTCAAACTATTCAAACTTACCTTCTGGGTTACTGAGCTACATGCAGATTGTTTATTTTTGCATCCAGTATGTGTCTATAAATGTATGCAAAGATCTCTATGATGTCTGTTAACCTGGTCAAAGATCATTGATTGGCTTGAAAGGATATTGGAAACTTTAGAGAAGGATGTTCTGACAATTATTACAGTCAGCTCAGGATGAAAAAAGTAAATTATATTGGCAGGATTTGGCTTTTACGATGCATGACATTATTCAGTTTGCAGAGATGATAATTTTAAAGGCACAACTCCATTCAGATAAGCAAGAAGTTTACAAAAATTTAGGAAAAGTGAAATAGCAATAGCAATAGCATTTATATACTGCTTCATAGTGCAGCCCTCTCTAAGGCATTTACAGAGTCAGCATATTGCCCCCAACAATCTGGGTCCTCATTTTACCAATCTCAGAAGGATGGAAGTCTGAGTCAACCTTGAGCTGGTAAGAATCAAACTGCTAGCAGTGGGTAGAGTTAGCCTGCAATATTGCATTCTAATCACTGTGTCACTGTGGCTCCCCAATAAGCTCTGATTCGTTGTATCCCTCCTATGAAGTGTTATCATAGGATGTAGTTTTGTTTGCTTTATTATAAAATCCTGAATTGCTTTTTAGTATACTTTCTACACTTGTCTATCAACCAATCCTACCTTTAGTGTGATTCTCTGCCTGATTTAAAGCTAACTGTGAGTTGGCTAAAATAATTTGTGGAAAGCACATATGTAAAGGGAATAGTCAGAGTTTAGTTTCTGGTTTTTTTTAATTTTTAGCTTTTTTTTTCTCTTGATATTTTTCATTTTTAAAACAAAATATCAACATTTATGCAGAATAAAATTGCATATTTTTTTACATCTACCTGAACACTTAGAGAAGAAGCTACAAGGACCAAGTGGCTTTAGTTACAAAACGTTCCAAGTCCAAATGTGGTTGATTTGCTTTGGTAAAAGTATGTATATTATTGAAATGTGAATTATAAAGAAGTAAAGTGCGCTAACACAAATATGGTTCATTTGTTTGATTGGTTTCACTTGCTGTGTTGCATGAATCCAACTATTACAAGTTATAACCCATGTAGTTGACTTTAAGATGTTGTATATACTCTATTCAGCAAATTGTGGCTTATTCAACAAATCGTAGCTTAACAAACCAAGTCTAAACAAGATACGTGAATCTAGTTGTTGAAACCTCGTTCTGAACAAATCTGCCTATGATTGCATGACTTATAGTAAAAGCACAGAAAGCACTCTCTGCCTTTTCAAGCATATTTCACATTAATACTAGTATCCTAAGAACATTTTATGTTTTAAGGTCCACAAACATTGCAGATAGTCCTTGCTTTACCAACAACTTGCTCAATGACCATTTGAAATTATGACAGTTGTTAAAAGAAGATCTTGTGGCTGCTACAGTGACCATGATTTAGATCAGGACTGTCAACTCACGATGACACGTCATGATGTGATATATTGCAACTTTCCCCCCCTTTGTTAAACTGGGAGGTGGGTGTGGTCAGCGTGGGACACATCTGGCCTGCGGGCTGCAAGTTTAATATCCTTGATTTAGTTGCTTGGCAACCAATATGCCTGTAGAATCTTGTAATCATGTGTTCACCATTTGCCAGGTTCACAGCCACTTTCGAACAAGAAAATTAGATGGGGATTCTAGGACTGTGATGGTGAACCCATGGCAAGTGTGCCCAAAGTGGCACGCAGAGCCATGTGGGCTTGACGTGAGCTGCTGCCTAGGTCAGCTCCACTGCCCATGTATGCCTGCGTGACCCCCACACTCCTCATTTCCCGATCCCTCCACTGCCCTCGCATGCATGCGTGACCCCCACACTCCTCATTTTCCCTGCTCATGCACATGTGATGCAAACAGCTGATCTGTGCTGCCACACCAATCAGCTGCGCTTCAAATGCCAAACCATTTGTTAAATTTAGCTACCGGTTTGGGTGATCCAATAGCTAAATTTAACAAACAGTTCGGCATTTGAAGCTCAGCTGATAGGCACAAAAGCGCAGATCAGCTGTTTCTCGGCCTTCCTGCGTCACACGTGCATGTGCGGGGGCAAGTGGAATATGGGGGGTCGTGCACACATGCATGGAGGGGTCATGCACGCACTGCATTATGGGTACAGGCACGCGCAGGTGTTTGTGGGTTCGCATGCGTGCACTTTTGGCACGCGACTACAAAAACGTTCGCCCTCCTTGTGCTAGAAGAAAGTTGCAAGTCATGGTCACGTGATATCACACTTCATGACTATGCTACTTAATAATAGAGTTGCCGGGGCCTGTTGTGTAAGGGAGGACTACCTGTGATCAGATTGAAAGTCTTCATTGCCAGCCCAGAAATACTGTAGGGCTACAGTAGTTGGCCACAGTCAGAACTCTTCATTCAGCTTCAAAGAATGCTCATCTTCCACTTCTGTTTCTAAAATTACTTTCTAAGCCAACATCATGAACACCCCTTTGATCATGAAAATGCTTCCAAAACACTGACTTTGCTTAACTACTTCACTAAAATTCAGACAAACTTTATAGGGAGCTTCATCAAAAAGAGCCCAACTTAACCCTTTGCATGCTCCCGCCCTCTCGCTACAGCTGCAGAAGAAAAAAACAATGCTTGAGAAAATACTGTTTCTTTTTTATGGTTCGGGGCTAAAACTACTTGCTAAATTCTGCCCTTTCGAAATATTAATGTTCCTTTTAATGCATGCTTATTATTAACTGGGATTTGTTTCTGAGTGTTGCCAAAAGTTATAATGGAAGGGGAAACTATTATTTTGATGGGAAGAAGAATTATGGTTTTTAATGCAATTCTGTATATTAATTTAAGCTAGCTTATTCTGAGAATCAGGTAGCTCTTGATCGTGCTCTGTTCCAGAGCATAAAACTTTTCCACTACAAAAGAAAGAAAGAAAGAAAGGAAGGAAAGAAAGAAAGAAAGAGAAAGAAAGAAAGAAAAAGAAAGAAAGAAAGAAAGAAAGAAAGAAAGAAAGAAAGAAAGAAAGAAAGAAAGAAAGAAAGAAAGAAAGAAGAGAGGTACAACATGGGGGAAGGGTATTTTTACTCCTTAAGTTTTAGTTTATGAACCTGAAATATATGCTGAACTAATACAGAACTGCATTATTGTGTTTGCACAGAAAAGAATGAGATTCTGTTATTCTTTTTTCCTCCTCTCTAATGATATTTTGAAAAAGTCTGATGTACTTTAGCAAAATTTCAAAGGGAATGTGTATTGAATTTTTAAGGAAACAGTATCCATTGTGGCAAGATTTGTTGCTACTTAGGAATTTTGCTTTTCTTTCTTACTTTCATGATACACCAGTAAACAACAGGAGCAAGCAAAGTCCCTTCATACATGAGAGAGAGGGAGAACAGCCAACTGACTTTTCTTCGTTGCTGGTTCACGTAACGTTGGACCATGATTTGCTATTCTGCCTAAACAAGGTCTAGGTCAGAACTTACTCCTTTTTTCCTAGATCTTGAATTACATTATTTTTAATGACTGAAATTGAAATTAAACTGAAATGCTACAGAGATGTGGTGGTGCAGTGGTTAGAATATTGCAGGCTAATTCTGCAGGCAATATTGCAGGCAATATTGCAGGCTAATTCTGCCGACTGCCAGCAGTTCGATTGTCATGGCTCAAGGTTGACTCAGCCTTCCATCCTTCCGAGGTGGGTAAAATGAAGACCCAGGTTGTTGCGGACAATAAGTTGATACTGTAACTGCTTAGAGAGGACTGTAAAGCACTATGGAGTGGTAAAAATGTCTAAGTGCTATTGCTATTGTGTTTCTTCTCTAGCATTCCAGTTTAATTTCAATTTTGTTGAATTCTATGACTAAAATTTAATTTAATTTGAATTTTGTTGAATTTTATGACTATCACTAATTGATGTATCTTATGATTCTTGATGAATGTGTTTTATTTTTTATTTATGTACACTGAGAGCCTATGCACCAAAGACAAATTCCTTGTGTGTCCAATCACACTTGGCCAATAAAGAATTCTATTCTATTTAGGGACATCATCGCTTTAAAGGCTAAAATCACGTAATGCTACAACTGCAGCAAATTAGTCATTGCAGCCTTTTAAACTACTTTGGGTTGCATGCCCCCTTGTCCTTGGAGTGGCTTAATATCGTTGCTGCTAACATTATTTTGATTTTTATCCCACTTTATTTCTAGGAGTTCAAGGTGAATTTTCATGGGCATCTTAGTATCAATTGATACTGCAACTTTCCAATTCCAGAAACCATCTTATCTTGGCCTGTTGGCGTTTTAATTATGGCTAACTTATGAATTGTTGAATAAGCCATAAACAGCCTAGTTCAGGAAAAATACTAAAGCATAAATCATACTTTACAAGAAGCAATGGTTAAGTTCACATACGGTATCATACAAGCCAACACCAAAACAAACAAACAAAAAACAATCCATAAACTGCTTTAATCCAATGTATTAAAAATGCAACCATTTTAATTATCAATTGTCTCACAAGTGATAAAATATTCTACTAAAATTCCTAAATGAATATCTGCATTAATCTTCGAAAGGCAGAAACTGTCAAGGGTTTTATGACATCTTAGGGACTAATCAGTTTGTTGTCTTGAGCTTTTGTGCACTTGAAGTCTCTAAGATGCCAAAGGTTCTTTAATAAAATTTTGTTAAATTTGTAAGTGATGTCAGTTGGGCCAAAAATTGCTGCTATTGTTGGATAGAAAAGGATACTGTTTCTTTAAAAGAAAAATTATTCTGAATATTTCAGTTGCATTTGTACTGGGATGTTGGAATAGACTGTTTTACCACAGTGTATTGCCTGCTGAAATTAGGAAGCCTGTTTCAGTACCTTTGGAGTTTAATAGGTCAAAAGGGAACCACATGACACAATCTCTTTTTGTTAACTTTTATTCAGAAAGTATCTCATTGTAAACCCTCATAGCAAGTTAATGACATATAAGGTATTCTCTTTTTACATGTGTCCAGTTTGTTTACTTTTTTGTTTCAGAAAAAAAAAGAATGTTCAGTGTGTGTGTAAGTCTGCAGGAATGTAGCAAGTTGATAAAATCCCATCCAAGTTCACCCTCCTTTCAGGAATAATTTTAAAAAACAGCTTGAATTGCTTTTTATGGAAATTTGTTTTGCAGCTTTCTACATCTTAAGGCAGAGAATAGCCAGGATAAGGTGCCAACCCAAAGGTTAGCTGAACATATTTCTTAAAATAATTTTGGCACAACAGTGTTTTGGAGCTGTAACTGATAATTTGGGGAAATAACCTTTTATGTAAACTCAGAAGAAATATGTATTTGTTTTATATATTATTTGAAGACAATGAAACATGTCTTTTTTTAAGCATTCCCATACCATGGGGGATTTCCTAACTAATGTAAACCAATTGTGCCATCATTTTTAGTTTTATAGATACCAGGAAAGTCTGTTTTACATTGTTTATCAATTAACAATTTTGAACAATGCTGTACTCTAACATAGTCATTTATTTCAGTATTATTGTATTCCAATGTCTATATGAAATAATGACCAAGCTAGCAATATTGTGTATGCTTACCTGGGAATACCGTGAAACTTTGTTATGCGCAAATCTTGTTAGGATTGCACTGCACCTGTATGTATGTTTCCTTAGAAATGTTTCTTATTGTATCTGGCTGAGTCCTGTCTAGGTGTCCAAAATCCAGAAGAGAACATAGCATATGTGGTGTCCTGCTGGATTCTACTGTTGGCCGATCTAGGACAGCAGGCTCTTCCACCACTCGCCAACCAACTACTCAGGAAAGCCCATCATCTGCCCACAGTTGGCCTTCAGTGGCAGTCACACTCCCATCAAGCTAATAGCTATTGATCCTCATGACATCTGCAACTGCCCAGCAACACACAACAGCTATGCTCAACTAGTGGCTTTCCAGACCTGTTAGGAATGAATTTCTAGGAGTTGCAGTCCCAACACATCTAGAAAGAGCCACAGTGAGAAAACCCATTGCACATAAAATTAATCTAGCTGCACTGTGCCTTGATTTATGTAGCACAGGTATATAACTCAAGACAAGACCCTCTGCTGTGGAATCTGAAATATATTTACTAATTCAATTACAACTAATCGACAAGGAATCCGAATATTTCTAATTACAATAGCTCTTTAAGAGTTCCTAAGCAAATGCCTATTTAGGCATTTACCTCCCTAAAGATTTACTTCTCAGCAAGTTTGCTTCAAATTAAGATGTCCAACAGATTTGATATTTGGGTTATATTCCTCTGAAAGATTCTTTATACTATTCTTTTTATACATCCAAGTGAATCTTGGAATTTGGCTTACAAGCATACAATTATGTATAGTATAGGGTGACATTTGAACTGAATGTAGGAGAAAAATACCCAGTATTTTGTAGGGTAGGAGACTGCCTATGAGTGGAATAAGTCTCTACATTTCCACCTATATAGGACACTGCTATAATAATCATTCTTTAAAAAATTACATTGACATTTAATAAAGAAGTTGAGATGAGGATATACTACAGGGATAATGTTCCTTTATGGGCTATGTTGATAATTTTGAGATTTCTCCTAGTTGTTGCCGAAGATAGAAATCTAGGGCTTATCTGGGCTGAAGTCCATGCCCAGATATTTGAAGAAAAAAATTAGGTTTTAAGTTATCTGGATATTTCCAATTCTTAGGCCAAAATTATGGGTGGCTTTGTTTCCAAAACAGTGTCAACCTCCCTTGTGGCAACTTGTTTGCTTGCCATAGTATTTGAGAATCTGCTTCAAACATTACTGTCTGAATAATTCCACTGAACTTTCTGGAGACATTCCAACATTATGTACTACACTCAAGAATGTTTCTCATATATTATCTTGATTTACAGTATAGATGTACTATTACATGAAAAATCCAAGTAGCTTAACTTCTGGGCATTGGAGATATTTTTGTCCATGAGTGCAGTGAAAATAACCCTTTCAAAATGTAAAGCAGTGCATTATTTGCAGCGAAACTGCATACACAATTCTAATCTGAAGTGGCAGTGATTTAACCAGTTGAAAATCTCTCTGGAATTCTAATGCCTGCTATATTTAAAATAGGCAGAATATTATTTTCCCCGCATTTGTCACTGTCATTCCAAGACGATAGAAGAGAAGATCGTGTACTGAACTGCTCAAAGATTAAAAACCTCCTGCCTACAGTAAACATTTCTGAAAGCATATTAACAAACTGTAAACATGCACTTCCAGCCATTGTTATTTTGGGATAATAAAGGTATCTGGAATAAAGAATATCCTTTATAAGGTCATACATTCCATTTAAAATTCGATTGGTAAAACAAATTATTATTAATTATATTAGTATTTCTTGTCACCAAGCAAAGAGGATTAGGTAGCTCCATAATTAGAAAGAACATTTAGTTTTCAGAGGTCAGTCCTTGCTTTAAGTTGCTTCCACACTACAGCAGTCCTTTAATCTGGAGGTACAATTCTTCATATGGTCATATTTCCAGAGTATTTGAATAAGGTCATTGTCAATCCACAACATTCTCATTTTTTCTCTTGTTTGTATAATATATATAGGGATGTTTTTGACAGAACTTGCCACCTTGTAAAACGCGAGCCCAACAAAGTGTTGTTGAAGGATAAGCTTACATGGCATTTAATTAAAAGCAATCTCCTTGCAGTCTGTGCCTTCATTTCTGTTCATTCACCATGGCAGAAGGATTAGTTATGCACTAAAGGCTGCAATCTTATAGTAATTTTCCAGGGAGCAGTCCCTGCCCCCCCCCCAACTCAAAGAATCTTAATTCTGGTGACACTCTTGATTATCAACTTGCATTTGTTACATTTTTTAAAATTTCTTTACATGGAAAAATATAACTAAGATTTCCTATTTAAAAATCTATACCAAAGAAAGATGCTTCCTTTTTTGTGGCAAAGACATTTTTATTTTATTTTTTTGGCAAGAGGGCAGTTTTTATGTTTTTTTTAAATAAATAACTCAGCTTTTTCTTCTTTGGGAAAAAATGTCTAGCGGTGGAGTTTTTTTATTAGAAATATACAATACTGGAAGGCTGTACTACTTCACTGCTCTAACTCTAATAAAGGCTACTATTGAATATATATATTTTATAACAATTAGTAAAGACCTTGCTGTTCTATTTTTTAACTTCTCAAAACAATACAAAGTTTAAAAACAACAATAAAAGCAGGTAACAAAATACAACAGCTACAAAGACCATGAACATTTTTTAATATCTTTGATTTTGTGTGCATTTTAATTTGAAAGAAGAATAATGGCCTTCTTTTTGGGTATTCACAGCTGTTTGCCAACCTGGATGTAAGCACGGAGAATGTATTGGTCCAAACAAATGCAAATGCCATCCAGGATACACTGGGAAAATATGCAACCAAGGTAAGGAAACAAAAAAAAAAAAGGGGGGGGGGAGAAAAACAAATAAAACTCAAATTTCTTTATAAAATTTCAGTTAATTGCTTTGTTTTCATAGTAGGTAATAACTATTGCCTGGTCCTTATCAGAATTATTTAAGGAAAAGTAATTTATACTGCAGAGGTACAGCTTCATTCATTCTCTAGGTAGGATAAAGATATTGGCCACTGGATTTGGTGATAGTCAAGATCAATGGTATTTTTTTATCAAATGAAAGTGAACAATTATGGAATCTTTGATATCTTCTCCTTATTTCCATTGGTTTGAATACACATCAAAGTCTTCACTCCCTTCCTTAAAATATCCTGATTACCCCAAATAGAAAAAGGGAGTATTTTTTTAAAGCAAAATCAACTGACTTTTTGGTAATCTGGCGACAGAAAAAGGGGAATTTTGGCAGGATATATGTAGCTTGTAGGTCACATTATTTTCCCCCTTGGCCAATTTGAACTGAGTGACAAATTGTATTATCTCTTAGAAAAATTTGTTCAAATTTTTGCTGCTTAGCTCAGCCAAACACAACCCTTCACAAATATTTACAGTTTAAGCAAGCTGTGGGAACTTAACACAAATTGCTCTTATCAGAACTCCTTTCTCAAAAAATAAGCAAAGAAATCCATAGGCTAAAATAATTTAAATGGAAATAAAATTCATTCCATCAAATGAAAAAAAAACTGCAACTAAGTGAAATTCACTTAGACCTGGTTATTTCAGCAAGCCGGTCTAGGCTCATTATGGGTTTTAATTGGTTCTTAATTGTGTGTGTGGTTTTAATTTAATAGTGTAGATTTATTGAGTTTGGTGTTTAATCTTTTCTTAACATTTGTATTTTGATGTTTTTAAATTGTTCTGAGCCACCCTGAGCCCTTCAGGAGAAGAGCGGCGTACAAGCCTCAATAAATTTAAATCTAAATCTAAATGTCTGTTTATTCTGTTTTCAAGTACTTAAAGGTATAGTTACACTCATGAATTTGAATAAAGCTTTCTGAAGTTTTTATAACATTTTAGTATATCTGACCACTTGAGAAAGTTGGTGCAACAGGAAATGTGCTTCCTGGGAATTACTTCCCACTTTCCATAGCTTAGTGAATTCTAAATGTTTTTAAAAATTGACTTGTTCAGATATATTAAACTTTGCCTGAAATATTCTTGTGAGACCTCACATTATGTCCTAGCCCAGGGTTAGGGAACCTTGGCTCTTTTATGACTTATGGACTTCGTCTCCCAGAACTCTTCTT